>PVJO010013827.1:0-50472 GCA_004026905.1 Hystrix cristata | reverse complement strand
AAGTCACCCTGCTGGCTCTCCGCTCTCGATTTCCAACATGGATCCGGCCAAAAGCCCTCGACAGTAACTATGCTGCTGTCCCAACCCCAAACTGCACTGACATTTTTCTGCCACCCAGGCGGTATCTCCAAACACAAGCCAAATGCAGACCGACCTCTGCCAGAGCACACATGTTCTGCCTGGGACCCAGCAGCCAACAGTCCTTCTCAACAGAGGCCTCCTGAGCCTTGTCCTAACCGGCAGCATTTCTTTCAATTACTGTGGTTTTCTGGGCTCTGACCAGAGTCTCCCATATAGTAAGTTTATACCTTCCAGGGCTGCCTCTTCAGCCGGTCTCTCAAAACCTTTCCAAATTAATTCCAAAGGCTCTTAAGCCACATGGCCAGGCAACGTCACAGCAAGGACCCCACTTCTCTGGTACCAATTTCTGTATTAGTTACTTTTCTAGAGTCAACGATTTGCAAGAGAGCAGATTTAATACAGGACGTTTACACATTACAACATTCACACACACAAGCCAAACGCAGGAAGAGTGCAGAACATCTACCTGTGCACTGGAGACAAAAGATCCAATCCAGGCCTGGGAGCCCACAGCAACGCTCCATGTACTTCTGTGTCTGCACTAGAAGGCCGAAGAAATCTATACTGGAGCCGGGATATGACACTCACAGCAGAGATGAAGACCAGAGCTCCCCCGAAGTGAACAGCAACCATCCCCAACAATAATAAGGCCCCAAGCTCCTCCTGCAATGAGAACGGCTGAATTGCCTTTGTGAGAACCAGCCGCAACAGAGCTTCTCCTGGGAAACAGCCGGCGCCATCTTCCGCTCCCCTTCTCCTCCATGTTGTGTGGGCAACAATCCTCAGGTGGATCCTCTACGGCCAGAACTGCACCAACTCAGTCCAGCTGGGCGCTCCTGCTTAAATTGATCAGAATAATGAGTCCACCACAACTCCCTTCTACTTTCTTGTTATCTTTTTCTGATCTGACTTATTTCACTAAACATGATGATATCCGGATCCATTCATTTTTCTGCAAATGACGAAATTTCATCCTTTGTTATGGTTGAATAGTGCCCCGTTATGTGTATACACATTTTCTTTATCTATTCATCTGCTGATAGGAGACTATTAGACAAGAGAAAGGGAAGAAGAAGAGGGAGGGGTATAAGAGCAAGTGATAAGAGGACGATACAATCAAAATACACTATACGCATTGAAATCCTCCCCCAAAATGTGAAACTAGCAGGGACAAGGAAGAGCTGGAGTGGAGATGACTACACTATGTTATGTGCAAGTACAAATCTGCCAAAATGAAACCCATCAATCTATATAATCTATATGCACTCATTTAAAAATGTAGAAAGAAAGGTAAACACATACATAAAAAAAAAAAACACAAAGTAAAGGAGGCCCTAATTGGGGGAGGGATGTGCCCAAGTGCACAGAAGCACTAAGGGCAGGATGGGACCAGACCCACGGCATCTGCCACCAAGCCACAGTCCCACTGCTCTCTCAAAGCAAGCTCTGGGGACAATGCCAGCGGATGCAAACCTCCTGTAAGTCCTTGCCTCCTATACATCAGCTGCTTTGTCCCCAGTGTCCGTGGGTGCGGTGTCACCTTGCCAGTGTGAGGCCAAGCAAAGAGAAGTGGCAAATGAACACAATTTGTCACTGCAGTGTGGAAGACAAAATATACACATCAAGGGAAAGAGTAAATCAGATCACTCTGGGGGAATCGAATTCCCTTCCTTCCCAGAGCTGCCTTTTAGACCCGTCTGCTGAGATCAGCTGAAAGGCACGCACCATCGGTTGCTATGGAAACCATCCTGGAGTGATTCCCATCTTTTATTCAGTTAAAATTCTACCCTCACCTTTTTTCCAAGTGGAATACACCTTCATTCACAAGGGGACAATTGGAAGAAGGTATCCAGGTTCCTTATGGGTCCCATTGCCAATCTTCCCCACAGCTGGTTATTATTCAGGACATGCCCAGCACCCTGGCAGTCATGGAGTTAGTTGTAGTTCATGCCCTCAAAGCTGAGTGAGGGGGAGGGGTCCCTCCTCTCTGCTCTGGGCTCTGGGGGGTGCAGAGAAATGGGGCCGCAGGACCACAGAGTCTCTGCCTTTACTGGGCGCCTTTCCTGAGTCATACAGCCTTCTGGGCCTCCACCAGCTATCTGTGGCAAACTCTGAAGATGGAAATAAATAAGGGCCCATGCAGGACTTTCCAGGGCACCAATTGTTTACCTCACCTAACTGGAGAAGGAAGCTTGCCAAAGAGTCTCCAAAGCACGACCGCTAAGACAGTCCACAATTTCACGGCGCCTCGGAGTAGCCTATTCCCCACACTTACCTACCAGCTGCCAAGCACTGAGCCACAAGAATGGCTTCAGCTGGGGCATAGATCCTCAGCACTCTGCTCTTTTCACTAAATCCTTGGGCCTAAATTCATTTCTCCTTCCCAATACTTACTACCTGTGTACACAACTACAAATAACTTCAATTCCTTTACCACAAAAATCTCATCCGGAAAACAGGGCTCATAATGCATACAGCATTTGCCAGGTGACAAGGTCAAAGATGAATAAAACAAGTGTGGACTTTGCAAGTTGCAAGACATGCAGGTTCACTGTTTTTGTGATAGTTCTTGCCTACGAGGCTACGCTTACGCATCACCTGCTTTCTGAACATGAAGGAAGAGTCGCAGCTCTTTGTATCATTTCCTTTGAATTGCAAAGTGTTTTTCGCAAGTGATGAATTTCAGGGTCTGTTAACACACAGGCAGCAAACTTGCTACGAGGGACGTGTTACTTACCCAGCCTTGCAAATAGGCACAGACGAGGGGATCGAACTCAGGGCCTTAGTGCTTGTGAGGCAAGCAGTGTAACCACTGAGCTAAATCCCCAGCCCCAGGACTGCAAGTTTGGACCCAGACTAGACAGTTTAACAACTTAGCAAGACCCTGTCTCAAAACTAAAAAGCAGGAAAGGGCTGAGGATGCACCTCAGAACAAGGCCTTGAGTTTAATCCCCAGTACTGCTCACTCCCTATAAAACAACCCGAACCCAGCACCTTAGAACTTCACGAGGCGTTGTGATGACGATCAGCTAAGGTGAAGCCTATTATTTCCCAAGGTTTACGTCCTGCCAGTCTCCTTCAGACTCTGCTGTTCTCAAGTAACGTGACTATAAGAAATGTCACAAAGAAATTGGAAAGGGCTGATTACCAATACTAAATAAATAGAAGCAATACGAAATAAACAAATTGTATTTCTAATTTCTTCTCAGATGAAAACCATCCACGCTGACAGCAGGGCACAAGGCACTTGGAATGGCTCCATTCCAAAGACAGAAGCGACCAAGACACCACATGGTGTGCACCCGCCCTGTGCTAGCAGGCACACATGGGCTCTTAAATTCTGTTCCCGCTCAGCCTTCAGAAAGGCTGGAGAAGCTGGGCGTGTTGGTCATCCCAGCACTCTGGGAGGCCGAGGCAAGAGGATGGCAAGTTCAAACCCAGCCTGGGCAACTTAGTGACTTATTGAGACCCTGCCTCAAAATAAAAAATAAAAAAGGCTGGGGATACAGCTCAGGGAGAAGGCCCTGGGTTCACTCTCTGGTGGAAGGGGAAGAGAAAGAGAAAGAAAAGGAAGAGGAGAAAGAGGAGGAGGAGGAAGGAAAGTGAATTATACTGTTTGCTGCAAAGAGACTGATCAATCTTTCTCCCCTCCCCTGTCTGTCTCTCTCTCTCTCTCTCTGCCTCCCCTCAGTGATAAGACACTCACGTGCTCCTAAATTGTGGGACACAGAGCTGGTCAACCTCCTGCTGTGAACCGATCCAAGCTCTAGTGTCAGAAGCCAGAGTCCAGTTTCCCACAGGTCATTACTACTTTGTCACTTTTTTGAATTAGGTTCCAACCAAGCAGAGGCAAAATATTTATGGCAAGACAGTCTCAGCTATTAAGAAGCAAATCACGTTAAAGCACCTGATATTTCAAGTTCGTGCCTGGATTAGTTTTAATTAGAATTCTCTCTCACTTCTGGACCATAAATGCAGGACACAATATCAGAAAATCAGCTTTCTTCTGGGGACTCTGAAAAATAAATCAACTTGAGGAATTTCCAGTCATTTCCAGACATCTATTTTTTAAATACCATAAAAAATGTGGACATCTTTTAAATTAGCTTCAGGCCATTGGAATCTGTAACATTTAAAAGTATGGTTTAGAAGCCGGGGATTCCTATGCACAATCCTAAATTATCTTCATAAACTGGATTCCTGGCCTCCGGTCACTAATAAACTTAGGCTCCATCAACATACACAAGAGTTTCTTTACTGCCCATTTCAATTAGCACAACACTGACTTCTGTAGTCTTTTTTATTTGTATTTCCTGATTTGATGCCAAGTTTCCAAAATAAGTGATTTCTACACCCACAAATGTATGCAAACAATTTATAATTGTTGAGAGTTTTTTAAAATAACCTTTACTTAGAAACAAAGAAAATATTTTGCTGGCAGTTCAACATTTCAATATGTTTTATCATCAGCCAGTCCTTGATTTTTATATGTGTTTCAACATTTTCAACCAGACCCCTTGATAGCTTTTCAAAAGCTGTTGCCTGACAATGTGTTACTTGCCAACCATGAGCGAAGAAATACAGTTATTTTTATCACTTTAGAAAGTGTTTTTAGGGATCAAACAGTAAATGACGAGTATTAAATTTTATCACGAAATGAAGTTTATATTTTCAATAGTAAAATGATATTAATAAGACAGCTGGGGTGGGAAAACTGCCAGCCTATTAAAGAGAGAGAACTTCATACCAAAACTGACAATAACTGAACACCATTTACTCAGATACACTGAAATCTGTACTGAAGACCTTCGGCGAGTCTACGCTTCTTGTGCTCGTAAACATCAAACCTGGGGAACTTATGTTTTTACATCTTATTTTAGTGCAGTAAGAATACTCAACGCAAGATTGACCCTCTCGACAGATCGTGTGTGTGACAGACCATTGGTCGCTACTGTACAACACTGTGCAAGAGTTCTTTAAAACTTATTCATCTTGCATAACAGAAATTGTATACTTGTCAGCTGGCAACTCGCCCCTTCACCTGTCCCCAGACCCTGGTGATGGCATGCAGCTCAGGGGAACAACTAGGTACAAGCCATAGCAACAGTATTTTTTATCACATCTAAAACAGACACACACGAAAGAGGACTCCAGAGCTACTGCAGAAAGTGGCAAGGACGATGGGATGAGTGTGTTCAAAACGGGGTGGTTGAAAAGGGATTAATGACAATGTGTCATTTGCTATAATCATTTTTAATATAAAACTTCGCTGTATAGTTCAATCACACCTCATGTGCTAGATGCCTTGCATTTGAGAGGCGTGGGATCATTTATCCATCTCTGCCACATTGTCCATCTAGAATGTACAGGTTAGACGTGGAACACAATCTTAGAACAGGGAATGGCTGACCAGTCAAGGAGACTGGTTTGAAGTCAGTCCAAGGAGAACAAGCAAACAACATGAAAAAGGTGAACATCAAGAAAGATCTTTTGACAACCAAATAGGGAAAGATTCCATTTTAATAGCAGCACAATAAACTTACATGAAACAAACATACCCTTTAATTTAAATTAGCAGAGTCGAAAACGAAAACATACTTAGTGCAAATGAGTGCATATTAAAATAGACAAAAATGACATAGTCCTTTCAGGATATAGATTGTCAGCATGCATCAAGAGCCTATTTCTCTAACACAGAAATTCTACCTTCACAAGTCAATCCGAATACTTTGGAAGAAAGTAAGTTTTATAAACAAAGATGTTCATCGTGGTTTTTTTTTTTTATGAGTGAAAAAAATTCAGATAAGAAAGCATAGTTTTAAGAAGGAAATTGCTTATATAGCACAGTGGTGCTTGCCTGTAATTCACAGCACTCAGGGAGGCTGAGGCGGGTGAACTGCAAGTTTGAGTCCAGACTGGGCAACTTAGCAAGACCCTGTCTCAGAATAAAAAATTAAAAAGTGCTAGAGATACGGCTCAGTGTTAAGGTCCTGGGTTCACTCCCCAGCATCACCAAAAAAAGATAACTGGAAAAATATAAATTCTATATACAATATGGTTACCATTATGCTTTAAATAATAAAATCCATACTATTACAGAACAGAAAATATTTTCCAAAAAGATTATTTCAGTCTGATGATCAGACTAAAGCAAATTTTTATTCTTCTTTCTATATTCCCTTAAAACGCAAACTTTCTTTAATATGTAACTGTTTATTTATAATTAAAATACAGTGATACCCTGGTATTCATTATTCTAGGAGGCAGAGAAAGTAGCAAGTAGCAAACATTATCAGGAGGCAATTGATACTAACAAGTTCTAGCTTGCACATTCAGTATCAAACAAATGAGAAGTACCAGGCCAAAATTCTCACATCAAAATGCATCGAATGCCAACTAGATGGGTTCCAATGCAGCCGAGTACCAAGGTCTGGTCGTACAACCTTTGAAATGTTTCTTCCAGCTGTCCAAATACCTGCTTTCCGAACTCACGTGCCCAGATGCCCTGTGGTTGTGGACGTCTCACCAACAGCAATGCTTGGAACAGGCCAACACTCTCAGGTTTGCACACAGTAGCTGCCCCACGAGCTTTCTGAGCTTTATTAATTCTCGCTGCTCCTGGAAGTTGTACTGGTTGTTCCATTTCTGACATTCATCTGTGTTTTCCCTACTCCTCCATGTTGGTCAAGAGCCTCCATTTAGGATCTACTTAAAATATCATTAAACATTATTCAGTGCTTCTTTGTCATCATTAAAGTACACATTAAGCCAGCCAGGAATTCTCAATCACCCCAGGGGGACCTGGGACAAAATGCCAAGCAAAGACATTTATCATTTCAGTTTGCCTTCTTCCAAGGGTATTTTCAATATATGTGCTGATTTTTCATCTTCACAGAATTTGAACTAATTTTGAAACCAAATTATCAGGATGCGCTAGGTGAGCCAATTATCTAAGGCCACCCCATGAATGCCACTGTGCTCTTTTCTGTCCCCACATAATGTGTAATTCTACTTACAAGCCAGCAACGACTGCCGGGATTCATTCCGCCCCACGCTGTTTGACAGGTAGGAAGCCAATTCCATCAGTGGCTTGGCGTTTCTCTTCTAATATTTGTTTCATTTATTCATGATTTTAAAATTCAAGCATATCTTTAATATCCCATCTTTGCCACCTTGGTTTTTAAATTTATGCTTTTTATTTGAAGCGGGTGGGGATTTTTTTTCTATATTGCAGTCATTCTCCCTGTTAATATTTTTTTCCTTGCTAGCTACATTTTTGCCAGGAATGAGTAGGCAGACTTAATGTAAAAAGTCTCTGCTAATAGCTTGGGATCCAACCCAGAATTCCTGAGCTTATAATCTCATGATATTCTCTGGTGGGAAACTGTGACTCTGTATTCCACAGAAAGTGCATTAGAGAGAAAAAAGCAACTCTCTGCCCAACTCCAGACACCAAGCATGACTCTGGCTGGGTTGACAGTAAAGACTAATGTCCACTAGGTGACAAAAAGTGTTAGAAACGAACAGAGCTTTGGTTCTGGCTTTTGATCTAAGTTGAAATCCCAGCTCCACAACCTACAAGATGCCAAGACTTCAGTTATGTAACTTAAGCTTTAAAGTATCTATTCCTAACTCTATAAAGAGCAGATAATAGTATCTGACTTACAGAACTATCAAAGAATCACAAAACGATGTGTGAAAAGTGCCAGAAACGTAACGGGAAGTTTAGCATGACGTTATTTTGTCCCTCCAGTTTAGTAAGATGCTATGAGCAGCAGACATTCACCTGGCTCCCACTGACCATGACCCTATTAGCCATGCTGACACCTTCCAATGATTAAGGCACTGAGAGGTGCCGCTCGACAGCAAGAAGCAGCAGGGCTGCATGCGCTCAGAAACAGCCCGCGAGGGACGCAATCTCAGACACTTCCTGCCATTGGAGAGGCTCCATGGCCCTCACCATCTCCCACTTCCTGGGTCCTAGCTCAGGGCCTTCCTCAGTCCTGTCTCCCTGGAGGACAGAGGGTCGCCTGACCTGTGCTACAGGATTCCACCAAAGACTCACGCCTTTGGGGGTTAACACACTATGAAAATCTTTTCTTTTCCTTTGTTTTCTTTCCTTTTCAATTCTTTCCATTCCTTCCCTTCCCTATTCGAGTATTTATTTATAATTTTATAGATTTGGGTTTTTATTTGTTTGTTTGTTTGTTTTGGTGCTGGGATCGAACTCAGGGCCTTGGGCATGCTAGGCAAGCACTCTAACCACTGAGCTCAGTGCCAGGAATGAGTAACCAGACTCTAACCACTGAGCTAAACCCCCAGCCCCGGGTTGTTAGCATGTATTAATTATACAACACAACGAGTTTCAGTGTGAACTTTTAAATACTCATGTACCATACTTTGATCATGCCAGCTTTCCCTTGTTCTTGTTTTTCTAATACCTGGAGCCACATCGGTAGGTTATTTATTTAAATTCTGTTTTGATTTTTTTTATGTATACACTCATAGCTATAAATACCCCTGTTAGAACTGCTTTCACTGTACTCTAGATTCTGGTATGTTGCAACTCTGTTTTCATTTGATTCCAGGAATTCTTAAAATTCCTTCCTGATTTCTTCAATGACCTATTATCATTCAGTCGTTCACTATTTAATCTCCATGTGTTTGTGTGTTTTCTGTAGTCTCTCTCATGCTGTTGATTGCCAGCTTTGTTCCATTATGATCTGATAAGATACAATAAATTATTTTAATTTTTTATCTGTTAAGACTTGCTTTATGGCCTAAAATATGATATTTTTGGAGAAAAGTCCATTAGCTGCTGAAAAGAATGTGCATTCTACAGCTGTTGGGTGGGATACTCCAGAGTCCAAATGCACGCTGTTAAGACCATTTGATTTTTGGCGTAGTTTAACTCTGATGTCTCTGTTGATTTCTGTTTTGTCTGAATGATCTATGGATTGGCGAAGGAGTACTAGTCACCCATTATTATTACATAGGTGCTTATCTGTCCCGTATTTTTAGTAGTATTTGTTTTATAAAACAGGGTGCACCACCAGTAGGGAAATCTTGATACACCTGTCGTTCTTTCCCATGGTACCCTGATGTCTAGTCTACGACAAGATCTCTCTAAGTGGACCCTCTTAGTTCCACTCTCCTCCTCCTGGAGGTGCCCTGGATACTCAGTACATTTAAATACCTGAGGGTTTGACATGCACTCTCTGAGTCTGTTCAGTTGGACTCTGAGCCCAGGACTCTCCTCAGACCACCAACAGCTGTGAGAAAGTTAAATTACCATTAATAATGACCTTTACTAAATGCCAGCAACTAGAAGACTTATCTCATGTGTCACAAATATTTGGGGACACAGACAAGAAAGACGAATACTTCGCCTTTCACCAGTCTCTAACCCAAATCAAAACAAATCTACCTCCAGAGAAGTTCCACAATGAAGAGGACACTGTCTCTCTGCTTCCTGGCTGGAGATGTGGCTGCTGTCTGATACACACTCCTGCCATGATGTGCTGCCCTCACCTGTGGCCCAAACAAATGTGAACACCAGCTCTTAGACTTAACCCTTCAGAACCATGAGCCAAAACAAATCTCCCTGTGCCTCATAAATCACTTATGTCCAGTACTTTACTATAATGATGGAAAACTGACTAGCTTTCCATCTTTCCGGGTCTCAGCAAAGATTCCTAAACTTGAAATACTAAGAATACCAAAATTTCCAGAGTCCAGGATGAAATCCTCTGTAGTTCTTACATTGAGGTCGTGCACAGATTCTGGGACTTCATACTGCCATTACCCTGCCTTCTCACACAACCAAGCCTGATACAACCAAGATGTGTTAAAGTCCAGCAAATAACTGTGGCTTCTTCTTGGTCCTTTCACATCATTAAATAACAAGTATGATTATTTTCAATGCACTGATTTATTTTTATTATTGGTGTTAGGCTACTGTTTAAAGAATTTTTAAACTTAAATCCAACAATAATTTTGGTATTTTAAGGCTCTCAGCATTTTATCTTGGCATAAAAATAAAAGGATTGAGTTATATTTTTATCTTCTTTTCTTAATCAAAAATAAATCAGCTACATAACATCAAGTTTTATACAAACATATTCCTTACACCTTAAATATATGTGATTCTATTTGTCAATTACATGCAACAAAAAAGAAAAACATTTTTAAAAGAAACTTTAGAGTATTCTTAATTTTTTCTCTTATAGGTATAAATTCAAAAATTCTTTCTGCACATAATAATTTCTATACACATCCAAATAAGTCAATCTTAATTTCTGACATTCAAAAAAAACCCTTTTCTTTTTCTGAAATAAAAAGTAGTCTTGCATAGATTGTTTTTGTCTTTCTTTAAAGCCTTTTGTTCCTTGGGTACAGAATTTCACACATGTCCAGCAAAGCATTTCATGCAAAAAGATGCACTGTTTGAATGTTGCAAGTTTATCTATCAGCTGTGATTATACACATAGGAGATGCTTCTGCATTTCAATAAGCCTCGGAATGGTCCAGTTCCAAACACGCAATTTAATGAAATGGTAATGATTTCATTAATGTATCAAGCCATGTCTAATTCCTTCCGAGGAGCATAAGACAATTTACATTCATCCTGAATGCATAATAAGTAAATAGTCAAATTGGCAATAGATTAAATGGGTTTTTTTCAATCAGAGTCCTGATACAGACATTGTTGGAAAATCATTAGAAATTGTTGTGAAGTAGCGTGAATTGAGGTATGATGTTGAAACGGTAGAAATTTTTTTTCTGGTCATAATTATACAGGAGGTAAATAATTAAGCCAAAATTCGAGGATTTATTCATCAAATGTTTCCTATTCACAGCTGCCTATCTGATTCTTAAAAGGTCAAAGTACTTTCTTGATAGCTGGTTATAGATTGTCCCCTGGGCACATTTCTGTTAGATGCCGGAGAGAGGAAATGGAAACACGGGCAGGGATAGAAAGCAAACTGGAGTTGGGCGGGACGTGAAGTCCAAGGAGCTGGTGAGGCAGCGCGATAGTCTGAAGGTCCCTGTGCGGGACACATCGCGGGACATCATCTTTCATTACTTCACCACCATTTGTTATGGGGCAATCTGCATTCCCCAGAACTCGACCAGCTGCATTCTAATCTCCAACATGACGGTGCCGGAAGTGGGCATTTGGGGCTGACTGGTTCATGAGAATGGAGTCCATCGGAGAGGACAGAGCGCGCTGGAGCACTCTTCCTAACACAGGAGAAGCTGAGAAAAATCCGCAGTCCGTAACCCAAAGGGGCCCTCATCTGAAGCCGTCTCTGTTGACTCGCTGGTCTCGGACTTCTGGCCTCCAGAATGATGAATGGACTACATGCCTGCTGTCTATAGAATTTAGTTGCAGCAAGCCTGAACAAAGATACATCCTATATAGTCTTTAGAGTTATCTCCCTTTTGTACAGATAAAACAATCGAGACTCAGATAGGAAACCGTCCAAGTCACATAGCCACTGTGGTGGAATTGAAAGGTGACTCTCTGTTCTCCAGAGATGTCCCTGAGGGAGGAGAGATCTCAGAGGCAGAAAGGACCAGCCGTTTTAAATGTCTCAAAGTGGTTGGCAATACCGAGTGGAAGACTTGACTCGAGGGTTGCAAAATTATCAGTAACGTTTCCTAGAGCGGGGGTGTAGCATGTGTGAGAGAGGAAATTATACGGCACAGAGTGCTGTGAGATAATAGGGCCCAACCACTCAAGCCATTCTTTCCAGAACTGTGCTGGTGACAGGAGAAAACAAGCCTGGAGCGGGTGGCAGAGGTTAAACAAGCTTGCTTCCAGCCGAGCGTAGCGGTATGCGCTTGGAATCCCAGCACTCTAGAGGACTGAGGCAGGAGGACCGCGAGGTCAAGTCCAGCCTGGGCAACTTGTTCAGCAAGACCCTGTCTTAGAACAAAAAAGGGCTGAGCTCAGTGTGAAGGTCCCGGGTTCAATCCCCAGTACTGCAAACGAGGACAAGGAGGACAAGCAGAAGGAGAAGGAGCCGCTTGCTTTAGGGTGGAAGTAGAGGGAGGAGATGAAAGCAAGAGCAGAGCTCAGGGGTGTAAGAGCCCAGAGGAGGGACAGAGCAGGAAAACAAAGAGGCAACACAAGACAATCTCAGGAATGCATTCCTGAGAGTCAAAGAGTCAGGAAGGAAAAAACAACAGTAAGTGTGATTTGTCTGCGGTGACTTCGAGTCCTCAGAGCTAAGAGACGCGAAGCGCCTGTGTGGGTAAAGCAACGGCCAGAGAGTCTCTTTTATTCTGAGACATCGACAACAAAACGGGCACAAGGGTTGGCGACAGAGCACGACAACCCCACTAGCACACTCGAGAGCCGAAAGAGGAGTGTGAAGATCTTCACAGATCAAACCGACCACCGCTTCCCCCAGCACTTAGGCTACACCATGGCCTGTGCAAGGAGCTGACATCATACGGAGAAGCGACGCAGGGACCCCGGGGGACACAGAGGGCAGAGGAGAGGCCAGGGCATGAGTGGTGACGGTTCCCTGGTATGACAGCTGTGGGGGAAGCACACTAAATGGAAAAATCACAGAGGAACAGCAATCCTTCATCACCTGCCAGGCATCTGCCTTGTTACACGTTGGTGACTGAATTAATTCTGCCAGGCAGAATGCTTTACAGAGATGACAAGCGGCTAGACCAAGAAGGAGGCAAGCAGACATCCAGGCAGGGGCTGGGGGTGTGCACACTGACAGGGTCCACTGTGGTCAGGAAGGCTTTGGGAGCCCATCCTACAGCTATTTGGGGGTGGGAGTCCTGGGGAGTGAGGCCAGAGCCTATGCACTGAGCTATATCCCCAGTTTTGGTTTTCATTTTTTATTTTATGGCATGACCTCGTAAGTTCTTCAACTTGCAATCCCCCTGCCTCAGCCTCCCAGACCACTGGGATTATAGATGTGCACCACCACGCTCAGTTCCCGGAGCTAATTTAGCAGTCATTCTCCTCAGCCTTAACTAAAAGGACACACAAACTTCTTACACAAAGCTGATCTGGGCTCTCAAGCCTAGAGAAACATAATGCAATATCTGGGCTCTTGGCTGTGGTGACGAACCTATGGCACGCATGCCACAGCCGGCTTCTGTCACTGAAAGCTCTAAAAGTTGCTCCGTTGCCGCACTACAGGCTCTGATCATTACATGAGAGGAGGGAGACATCAATCCCCATAAGCTCATCTTCCAACACACCCTACCTCAGGCCTCTCAGGCCTGACAAACAGGAGACTTCTATTCTGATTTCTATTTCAGGGGGCTGGATCTAAGTCCCGGTCTAGTGGTGGACCTTCTCGGTGGTTTTGAGGGTTCACATGTGTGGTGGATTTAATGTGGTCAACTTGAGCCAGAACGTCCAGCTGGACTGAGTTGGTGTGATGCTGGGCGTGGAGGATCCACCTCAGGATTGTTGCTGATGCAACATAAAGCAGAGTGGGAGCCAAAGCTAGTTGGCGGGCTGTTTCCCAGGAGAAGCTCTGCTGCGGCTGGTTCTCCCAAAAGGAACTCGGCTATTCTCGTCGAGGAAGGAGTTCGGGGCCTTGCTGTCATCGAGGATGGCTGCTTGTTGCTTTGGGGGAGCTCTGATTGTCATTTCTGCTGCAAGCATCCTCATCCATCATCTGCAGACACAGACATACATGGGACAGTGCCCTGGACTCCCACCCCTTGAATGGATCTTTCAGGTCTCCAGTGCCTGGATAGACATTCAGCACTTCCTGTATTTGGCTTATGGGTGAATATTGTAACTTATAAATGTCCTCTATTAAATCTGCTTTCTTACAGACCATTGTCTCTAGAAAATCTAACTAAGACAGCATGCTTCCCCAAACAGCCTGCAATGGAGAAATGGAGAAGTGTGAACAGATGCTTGAATGATGGCATGCACTGAGGAGAACTGCATGACGGAGCAAGGGAGTAGAGCTGGGTATCGTTAGGGTTCTTCAGAGGAACGGAATGAACAGAAAATGCATGTATAATTATTATCCAAGGGAATTTATTAGCCGGTGCACAGGGTCAGAGGCAGCAGAGTCCACAGTGGCCGGCTGTGAGCTGGAAGATCCAGCAGCTCCCCCAGATGCTGGAAGCCACAGAACAAAAAGGGCCAGTGACATGGCACCAGTCCAAGGTCAAAGGCCTGGAAGCTCCCTGGAGACTTGCTGGTATGAGTCTGGCTTGGAAAACTGAAGGCACTGGAATCTGAGAAAGCCTCACCAGCTCAAGAATGGAACATCTATAAACAAATGTGCACAACTTCCTCCTCCTTTCCCTTTCGTCCCCTTCCATCCCATCCCGCTGCAAGGCTATTGGTTGGTGCCACCCACAATCCAGGCAGGTCTTCTTCCTTCAATTGGCTGGCCTGCATGCCAATCATCTCAGGAGCCACCCACAGACACACCCAGAACTGTGCTTTATTCATCTGCTACAAGTCTCCTAATCCAGGCAAGTTGACAATCACAACTAATGGTCACAACTGGGCAGAGGAAGAAGTTGGCCCACTGTGTTGTGGCCCCAGATGTGAGGAGTCAACAGGTGGTGAATCTGGCTGGTGGGAAGTGGGCGTTATGGTTTGTGTCTAAATGTCTCCCCAGAGCCTCAAACGGTCATAGGTGGGGCTTTTTCAGAGGTGGCTGGATCCAGAGTGTGCGATGCTGGGATTAAGGGCGTGTGATTACTAAATCAGTCCACTGATTGGTTTGGCACTGCCCTAATCCTGGCAGCCTGGATAAAACATAAGGTAAGGAAGAAGCTGATTAGCCCCCTTGCTTGCTCACCTTGCTGCCCGCTGCCTGTCTGCCAAGCCACCCTGCCTGGGATCCAGCCAACGGTGGACTGAAATCTCTACAAACTGTGAGCGAAATAAACCTTTTCTCCCTTAACTTTGGGCGTTGGGCATTTTGCCCCAGCAACAAGAAAAAAGTAACTAAGACAGGTACCATTGTCCTCAAAACTGCCGCCCCCAACATCCACTATGGGAATACAGCAACGGCGCCCTCACTCAGATCCTGGGAGGATTAGATGAGCTCACGTGAACAAATAAAGAAATGAAGGCTTGCTGATTTTTACTCGGCTCCCAAAGGATTCACAAGAAAGGATTGTTAATCTTAAAATATTGAAAGAGGACTTAAGACTGGCCTAAGGAAGAGGACCCTGTTAGAAGGTCCAGCTACAAATCCCAGGCAAGCAGCTTCTTCTTCCAAAATTGTGACCATGGCTGGAAGTGGAAACACAAGGTAAATCCTGGACCTGCACAGGCTGTAAATGGTCCCTCCGTATAGAATCTGTGCCTGCAGGCTGGTTCACCACCACAATCCTTGCTTTGTAGATGAAGCTTGTTAGTAATAAAAGAGAGGAGTACAGAAGGGGGAAAATGAGGTAAAATACTGAAGCAGAACCAGAATAATTATAGCAGACTTGGGAGCGATAAAGGAATCTGAAGAAACCCATTACTGGGTCTTGGGCACACAGTCCGACGTGTTATATTAAGAAGTAAAAGAGATCTCTTCACTTCTGAATATTGTCTTTCTTTTACATAGTATCTATCATACCTCTTTGTCCTTATTTACACTTACGGTTTCTCATATCAAAGAAACAATTCGATTTGTACTCATGAGTGTCTGATTTATTTCACTTAAGAGTATGTTCTCAAGGTGCATCCATAACATGTTCCTGGTAAATTAAAAAAAAAAAAAAAGAAGAAGAATAAGTAAAAGAGAAGGGCCAGGGACGGGGATTTACCTCAGTGGCAGACCATTTGCCTAGTAAGTACAAGGCCTTGAGTTCGATCCCCAGCAGCAAAAAAAAAAAAAAGAGAGAGAGACAACGAGACAAGGTCTGAAGTCTAGTCCAAATACTCTGCTTAGTGGCCTGACGTGCTCTGCAAAGTTCTTGCCAGGTGCAGAAGCACAGGGTGGGTGGGAAGTGGGAAGAGGAATCTTTGTGCTCACTGAGACCACTCAGGAGCAAATACCTCACTGAATGAAGAAGTGAATTTCAATCCATTTCCACCTTGAGCTTTTAAAAATGGAATGAAGAAAACCAGAGAGGGTAGAGCAACCCGGCAAGCCCGCCATGCTAAGGATGGAAAGGAAACTGGTGGAGCATAAACCAGCCTTTCCGCCAGCTCTGCCACTCACTGTCTGGGGGACTCTGCCATACCCTTCCCAGTGACATCTGGCAAATACAGGAGAGGAGGAGGGAGAGGGCAAGAACGAGAGAGATGCCGGGCGCTTTCAACTCGGGCTCCTGAGTCTAATATTTGCAGGCTTCTCTCATGTGAGAACTGAAGATTAGAGAAGGATGTTGCTCAAAAGGACTCATTCCTTTAAAAATGTTAGTAATTCAGTCATCTGAAAAGCAACATTTTTTGTCTACGGCCATACCACCCTGAACGCGCCCGATCTCGTCTGAAAAGCAACATTTTTAACATGAAAAAAATGTGGGCTCACGGACTCCACAGCTCACCAGAGAGGAAACCCATCCTCATGGTGTTTCTGCTCTTAATTTAGGCAGCTGTCTGTTGTCTTCAAAAAATCATCCTCTGGGGAAGTGCAGAACATAATGTTTTAAGCACATTTTTCCCCTAAGAATCACACAGAAGGTCTTAGTGGTGAGAACACAGGGCATAGCCAGAAAGAGCCAGATCGGTGTTGGGAAGCGCACGGTGGGCAGAGCTGGGCGGAAGGAAGGCAAAGGAGAGGTGGGCTGAGGGGATTCTGTGGACTTCAGCAGCACTTGAAGTCAGGACCTGGTGAATGCACCCTCAACTGGCCAAGACAAACCTTAATGAGGAAAAGAAAAAGTCCCTGTCTCATGAATGTACACTCAAAATAGCTCCTACATTCAAGCTAGTCTGCTCACAGCGATAATTAGATAATGAACTATTCCTTGTTCACTTTGTACTTTTCTTAAAGTAATACATGTATGTGATAAAAATGTAGCCAGTGTTAATTGAGCAAATACTATAAGTTCCTTTCAACCACCCCTGTAGGCCCAGACATTCCTTGGGCGGGGGGGACCACTACCAGCACTCTTTTCATGAAGTGTTTTTCCTGTGTGTAGACACACAAAGAAACAAAAAGTTTCAGTTTTTTGTGGGACTCTTTACTCTTTTTCTTTTGGGGGGAGAGTTAACATAAATGGTGCATAGTGCTATCTTTTATTTTTGCATTTAACAAAATTACTGGAAGATCTTTCCATGTCAGAATACAGATACCTTTATTCCTTCTTAATTTTAATTGAGTCATATAGTATTTCAATAGTCTAGTTGTACCAATACATCACATTTCCCTACTGATAAGTATTTAGGGATTTTTTTTCAGTTTTTTATTCTTACAAACAGTGCTGCAATGAAAAACCCTTATAAATGTTTCATAATTTATACATGTAAATGTTTCCTTTGAGTAAATATTGAGAATGGGATTGTTGGATTAAATGTGTATGCATATTTTAAATTTAAGCAGAAAACGTGAAATTGCCCTGCAAGAATCCAGTCTGTGCTGCAACCAACAGTAAATGGGAAGAGTTACTTTTCAGGACATTTTCTAATACTTGATAGGATCAATACTATAGATTTTTTCACCATTAGGTGGTAGTTTTAAAATATGTTCTTGTCTTAATTTGCATTTTCTTGGTTACCAGTGACCTCCAGTCCCATTCATGCTTGCATCGCTAGTTTCTAGTGAAGTCACTAGCATGCAAAAATGCTAAGTATTTTTATTTTTATTTTTTTTAATGCTCAGTATTTTTAAAAGGTGTTCCACAAACAATTACAAAAGCAAACAACAGCTGCTAGATGATGTGATTGGACATGCACCAAACACTTTATATTCCTGACCTCACTAATTCCTTCTCCTGGTTCCTATTGATTTTTACCTCCCGTCTTATCATGAAGAGCCAGAATCCCTGTAAGATTAAGTAAATCTTCAAGGTCAGAGAGATAATGTGACAACAAAGAGTGGCAGCCCAGGCCCGACTGCAGAGACTGAGGCACAGTCCCCCTGCTCAGCCCCAGACCCTCGAGGAGCCCTTTGTACACGGAGCTGCGAGAGGTCTTGTGATCCTTAAAACTGTATCCACTCAGGAAACATCGGGAGGATTGGACACGGAAAATGGGATTAAAATAAACAGCGGATGTTACATTTTTTTAAAAATGTATTACAGTGTCTTTACAAGGTGTCATTAAAAAAACCAACAACAAAAACAGTGAACGCTGCTGCCGAGCGCCCTCCAGTGGAAAGGCGGCTTGTAAAAACACGACGCTGTGTCCTCACCCACCTTAGTCACCAGATCCGCACTGTGTGACTTCTGGCTCTTCCCCAGAGTCAAAATGACCATGAAAGAGAAACGTTTTGAGTCCATTCAGGACATCGAGGCACCCAGGACAGCATAACTAAAGACACTGAGGAAAGAGGACTCCAGAGCTGCTGCAGGAAAGCAGCAAGGACGACGGGATGAGTGTGTTCAAAGCAAGGGGAAGATTTGAGGGGATTCATGGCAACGTGTCTCTTACTGTAATAATTTCTTTTAAATTTAACCACTCACCATACTTTTCCGATCACACTGTGTAAACGCAGAGCCATGTCATGGAGTTTTGTCACTACACTTTATAATTTCCAGCCCACGTGTGCTTTCTCCACCACACACACTTGGACCTTGTGGCAGCTCTCTGCGTGGAAAAGGCGGGGCATATGCATACTCCATCCATCCTTGTCGCCGGGATGTAGAACTTGACTTGCAGAGAGGTCACAAGTTGTCAAGAGCACAAAGTACTTGAATTACTTCGAAGCTTCAGATGTCAACATCAGCTGGGTGTGGTGATGCACACTCTGGGAGGCTGAGGCAGGAGGACTGCAACTTCGAGCCCCATCTAAGATGTTCATAACAGAACAGAAGTACATTTCTATCCTTCTCCATGGCAGCTGTGGTACTTCCTCCCCGGCCTCCTCTCCACCTGGAGCACCCGGAACACCCTCTGGTCTTACATCTGAGACGCCTGATGTGGCCGCTGGGCCAACCACTACTGAACACCCTATATCTGACTTCCATGGAGTGGGGCGCAGATCTCCATACCGGCCCATCCCATCCCCATCCTCTCCCCCTGCCAGGCCTCCTGCTAACCCCGCCCACCTGCCCGGAGCACTCTACAGTGCATAAAATGGCTCTCCACCAGGGTGGCTGTCATTTATCTGAAACTTGAAACTCTTACCACTTAAGGGGTCTTCTATGAGAAAAAAAAAAAAAAAGAATGCAAAATAAAATTAAAATGGAGTGAATATTTGGAACTGGGAACAAAATTTTTATAAATGACAAGATGTCAAAAGCTACTACATTAAGTATACAAAAATCTAAGAAAAAGCAGTCTTTCATTTTTAATAATCTGTTTGACCTGCTTTCATAATCTTTCCTTCTACATTTTATGGCTGCAGGAATTCTGTTCCTCTTCTCACACAATGATCTGTAATATCTGTTTATGTAAGAAAAAAAATTTTTTTCAGCAGGGCGTGGCGGCACACACCTGCAATCCCAGCACTCAGGAGGCTGAGGCAGGATGATTGCAGTGAGTTCCCTCTTTCTGAAAAAAATAAAATATAAAAATTAAAAAATTAAAAAGTTCAGTCTTTCATCTAACATGACAGACTAAGTAGCTACTTTGTCATTTGTCTGCACTGGGGATTGAACCCACAGCCTTTACACTGAGCTACGTGCCCAACACTTTTTTTGTTTTGAGACAGGGTCTCACTAAAAGGTTATATTGCCTATATTGCACTCAAACTCAAGACCTCCCTGCCTCGGCTGCCCAGACTCCCCACTAGACCCAGCAAAACACTGTACGCTTGTGGCGAGGACCCTGCAAGCTCGTCTTTGTCAGCCTCGTGGAAGAGCCCTGTATGCTGTGGCTCCTGACGTAGTCCTGGCTCTGTAGAAGACACAAGGGAGGAATCAACATCCGTAGCAGCAATACCCCTTGAGAAGGTAGAGATCATGGGAGCAGGGGCCTACATTTACATACAGACCCCGACCCGGCCTAGCGGTAAAATAAAAACAATCATCCCAACACCATGGGGCCTCGTTGGGGAATATGGAACACAGTCAGCTTTCGAGCACGGCGCGTGAATGAACCAGGCAGCTGGGGACCCCTGCAGGCCCTGGCTTCCTAGGCTTCTCTCCTGCCCACTCCATCATCCAGATCCCCTTAGGAACTATGCAGGCAAGGACTGGGAGAAGCAGTGGCATTATGATTTTTCACAGGCTAATCGGCTGCTCTGTGCGGGTCAGAGAAGATTAAGACCTCCCAGAAACCCAAAGGCTGACACTTTCCACCCCGTCCCAGGGGCAGGGGGAGGGTGAGCATCCTCCGTGCACCAGGCAGGGTCTTTCAGATGAGAACCCCAGGGGAAGCCGACCAGAGGTTTCCAGGAAGCTGTGACTTTCAGCAAATCCACGGAAAGCCATGAGCTGAGCTCACCCGCTTCCTGAGCTATGACCGGGCCGGACTGCCCTCATAAATGCGGGGAAGCAGTTCTTCTGCAGCCCTGGATTGGCCAGCCCTGGAAGCCGGTGTCTCCATGCTCCTGGCTTTCTCCCCAGCTGCACTCTGCGCCCTGCTAAAGGTGAGGAGCTGAGGAGCTGGCTGCACTTAATGAGAAACAAATCAAGTGACAGCTTGAATCCTGTCGGAGGTCAGGCGGTGGGGAGACGAGGAGACACCTTGTGTCGGAGGGCTCAGGCTCATCTTCTCTGTCAGTGGAGGGAGAAGCAGAGCCACGGAGAGCAGAGATGCAGCCAGGTAGAGCCAGGAAGGGATCAGCCCGTGGCACACAGCGACAGAACCCCATTCTCTGGGGCTTCTGGAGGCTCCTGGGAACGTGAGGTACCTGCGGGAAGCAGGACCCTAATTGCCGAAGGAGGCACCCACTATCTTGACACGCTCACCACTGGCAGAAACTGTACCGCCCTTACACATTAGACACGGACTGTGATCCTTTAATCCGCCCCACCACGTAGCAAGCCGAGTATCGTTACATGTGGAAAAACTGAGGTTCAAAATGGTCACATTCAGCCAGACATGGTGGTGCATGTCTGTAATCTCAGCACTCTGGGAGGCTGAGGCAGGAGGATCAAAACTTCAAGTTCAGGCTGGGCAGTTTAGCAACTTAGCGAGACCCTGTCTCAAGATTTAAAATTTCTTAAAAAGGTTGGAGATGTAGCTCAGCATGAAGGCCTTGGGTTTGATCCCCAGTATGGAAGACATTTTTTTAAAAGGATGGATCTGGTCAGGCACGGTGGTGCACAGTGTAATTCTGGGAAGCTGAAGCAGGACTGCCACAAGACTGAGTTCCAGGCCAGCATGGGGTACATAGTGAGTTCAAGGCCAGCCTGAACTATCACAGTGACCCGCCCTGGGTCGCACTGACCCTGACTTGCCAGCTGGACAGAGATCTCTGCTTACTGCAAAGTCTCAGCTGTCAGTTCTGACAAGCACCATCTTTGGAGTCTTGGTCTGCGTGTGTGGACCCGTGTAGGCTCGCCCAACCTGAGCCCTGAGGACGGAAGACAAAGCCTTCAGGTTCTGCAGGAAGGAGTCAGAGGAAAAGCCTCTTCAAACACTGCTGCAGAGCAGGGAAACACAGCACATGGGGAACTCGTGGTGCTGTACTAAGCAAACCATGTGGTCTCTACACTGGCCAGCAACCCCAGTCCGGCCTTCAAGCCCAGGCCTTCCTCTCACGCTTCCTTATCAAACACTGGGGTCTCTGCCTTTCTGAGTCCCGCCCTTGCCTCGGTTCTGGAAATGGTCTTAGCGGCTGCTTGCCATTGTCAGACTTTCCTCTCTACTGAGAAATTCCAGTTCCCGGGTCACTCTGAAGATCCCTGTCCCTCACTGCCTAATCCCTCTGGAAGGATGTATGCTTGCTCCCGGCTCCTTCCTTCCTTCTCTCTCTGCTTCCTGGATGCCAATGATGTGAAAAGTTTTCCTCACACACAACCTTCCACCATGACATTGCTACCTTGGAGCCAGCTGACCATGGACTGAACCACCTAAAACAGTAAGCCAAAATGAACCTCTCCTCCTTTATGCTGTGGGAATCTAGTGTTTTCTCTCAGCAACAGGAAAGTGACTAATACAATACTCATAGGTCTCAAATCTTTATCTTTGTTTCTCTTTCCTCAGTTTGTTTTTATTGAACTAGCACCTAATTAAGCTTTCCTTTCCTAATCCCTTTCAATCTAACCTACACATCCCTGGCAGACTAAGTTTGCCAAAATTTAATTTTGATGGGACCAGATCCTCCCAAAATCTTTTAGTGGGAGCTCCCTTTGCAGAAGGCCACACCTCTCATTCCAGTATTCATATCACTGTCTGTTTGAGCCACGCTGGGTCCCCTGAACAGAGGGCAGATCTCTCCATCGTTGGCATTACTGGCCCACAATGTGCGGTCTCACCTGGTGACAACAGAGACCTTGAATGAGGAGAAGAAATGTATCTTCATGGTGGGAGGCTCGAGGACCTCCTGGGAATGGAAAGCTGGTTGCCATGAGGATACTGTGTTTATCCTGAGAGGGAGCCGGGAGCCACAGACCAAGGCAAACAACTATGTGAAGTCTGAGATTCAGGAACACTTTATTCCCTATATCACTTCCTTACATTTGTGTCCTTTCCATGAAAACCATTACAATGAGAGCAGCTACAGGGCCAGAGGCACATCAGAGGCTCCACTCCAAGGCACACAGAGGAGACCCCAGGGAAGGGAAGGCTGCCGAGAAGGGAGTAACGGGGCGCTCAGGAGGGCAGGCAGGAACAGAAGTAATCAGGCTGCTCAGTGGAGACTCTGTCTCTGGAAATGAGTTCAGGGCAGGGGCAAGCACACAGTGGGATCAAAAATATGGAGAGTGCTTAAATTTTTAAATATTTATTATGGTAAAAGACACACTGATACAAATCCCCTCAAAATCCTCCCCTCACTTTGAACACACTCCTCCCCTTGTCCTTACTACTTCCTGCAGCAGCTCTGGAGTCTTCTTTCCTGATGGTCTTTGGTTGTGCAGTCCTGTCCTGCCTCAGTGACCTGAATGGATTCAAAATGTTTCCCTTTCATGGTCATTTTGACTCTGGGGAAGAGCCAGAAGTCACATGCTGCCAGATCCAATGATTAAGATGGATGAGGACACAGTGCCATGTTGTTACAAGCTGCTTTTTGGTTGGATGGCGCTCGGCAGCAGCAGTCACTGTATTTGTGATCCCACCTGGTGAAGACCCTCAGGAAAGAGGACTCCAGAGCTGCTGCAGAAAGTGGCCAGGACGATGAGATGAGTGTGCTGGAACCAGAGAGAGGATTTTGAGGGGGTTGCAAGACAATGTGACTTTCACTGCAATAAGATGGTTTACATTTAAACATCCACAATCATTTTGATCACCCCTGTACTTTGATGGCACACCAGATAAAGAGCAAACAGGCCGTAGACAAACAGGGAAGTCTGCCCCTACCAGCTGTCATTTCCAGTGAGCAGGCAGGGCCACCACCTGCACAGTGAAAGGTGGTCACTGCCTTGCTCCCGGGGACACCAGCACCACTAGGCTGTTCTCTCTCCTCTCCGACACCAGATGGAAATTCAGCCTGGGATGGTGGAGCCATTCTCAAGCTTGAGAGCACACACTGCTGAGCAGGCTCAGGACGTGGCTTTCCTTCGCAAGTGGAACTGCACTGGGGAAGGGAGGTGATTCATATTTGTGTCTCACATTTCACTATTTGCTTTAAACAGGGACAATATTTAATAGCACATGCCACTTCTAAATCCTCCTGATAGTTCTCCAGCCAAGAATTGCTGGAGGCCGCACACAAAAACTTAGTCCAAATTGGTTTCTTTTGTAAGAAAAGGAATAAGAAGGAAGAAGGCAGACCCGGGGTGGGTGGCATTTCCTTCCGCTCTTTTCTGTCTACAAAGGTGTAATTGCCACCCTCGGAGCCAGAAATGCCGAAGGTTTGAACCCAAAAAAGGACAGTGTCGTATGCTGGCTGGACCTGAGTCCTAGGGCGGTAATGACTGTAATTTAGTTTGTTTTCTACTTATTATTGCACAGGTGGTTAATTGGAAGACAAGAAAGAAAATAGCTGGAAGAAGGAAGCAGGGAAACAAAAAGACTCCAGGAATTTGGGAGATGAGTGACCTGATCAACAGCCGAGCTAAAATAACCACCAGGAAGGAAGAGACATGGGAGGAGCAGTGTGTTTTACACAGCAATTCACAGGAAGCCATTGGCAAAGATCCCAGCTCCACTTCTTCCACAGGGTGACCCAGACTCAAAGTAGTCTCTTCTCAAAAGAGGGGCTTGGGCCAGGTGAGATGGCACATGACTGTGATCCCAGCACTCAGGAGGCTGAGGCAGGCGTGCCGTGAGTTTGAGGCCAGCCTGGGCTATATAACAGGTTCAGAGCCGGCCTGAATTGAGATACCCAGAAGCCAACAACACTCAAATCATGATGGAAGACATTTTGGAATGTTCACATGACAATGAATAATTAGACTTGGGAAGGCCATAATCCATGCCTTACACCAGAAAACAACCTTCAGGAAGATATCGGATGCTAAGTTTAACGCAGCAGTTCAGCTCTGCTCTAGTGGGATGAAGGCAGCTATGGGCAGAGCGTGAGCCATCTGGGATTCCACAAAACTTGATTTGTAAAAACAGGCAGCAGACCACACTGTGGTCCACGAGCGCTGGCTTGCAACCTCGGGTTGAAATAATCATAACAGGTCCCACTGGCACAGCTTCCAGTTACACATTGGCCATCCTCGCTTTGGGACTGCATCAAGCGTTCCCTCTGCAGTCCATGAGGAGGGACTGTAGGGAGCGCTAGCCTTGTCTGACAGATGAGGAGTTGGGGTCTAGAGACAAGCGCACCGCACAGGTCCTCACAGCCTGTGAGCAGCAAATGCCAAGGCAAGACCCCTGGGGCCCTGGGCCCCACACGGCAAGTCCAGCTCCAGCCGAGCAGCTGTATGCACATCATGTGTTCCGTGCCCTTCCCAGAAGCTTCTCCTCCTTCTCACTCCACTGGCCGAACTGTGGCCCCCAGGAGATTTCTAAAAAGCAGATTTGAGCACTCTGCTAAAAGCCCTTCAACATCTCCCCGTGACCCGCAGCTAATGCCCAGCCTTCTGAGCTCACAACCAGGCCTCTCCTGGACTCACTCTGCCAACTCTTCATCCTCACTCCTTCCTCTGATCCCTAAACCTACAAAACCTCACACCGAGGGCCATCCCTGCGCCCTTGCCCAGAGCATCCCTGACGCCAGCAACCCGATCCCAGCGTCCACTCCTCGCTTACGCCAGGCTTTCTTTGCTAGAGCCTGTGGAGGCACCAAGGATTTAAAAATTCCCGAGGAACTAGAAAACCTGGGTTCTGAGTCTGGCTCTGCTGGGCCTGGGGGCCCTCTACTGGCCAAAAAGCCCTTCTCCACTCACTCAATTGTCTCAGCTGGAGGACGCCTCTGACCCCACTCCCTGAGAGGCTGCCAGGACTCCCTGTGATTTTGAGAAGCCCTACCAGTGTCATGCCTTCCCCTATGCACTATCTGCTAACTTGATCTATTCTAGCAGAAATCCTATTGTGAGCCTTTCTTTTCCCAAACACAGAGCTGGTGCCTGCTGTGGAGCAGATGGACAGTAATGTTGATTGACTAAATGGATAGATGGGAGGATGGATGGATGGGTGAGTGGGTAGATGGGTGGGTGGGTGGATGGATGGATGGATGGATGGATGGATGGATGCAGAGATGGATGGATGAGTGGGTAGATGGATGGGTGGGTGGATGGATGAGTGGGTAGATGGATGGGTGGGTGGGTGGATGGGTGGGTGAATGGATGGGTGGGTGGATGGATGGAAGCAAGGATAGGTGGGTGGATGGATGGGCGGGTAGATGAATGAGTAGGTGGGTGGATGGGTGGATGCATAGATGGATGGATGAGTGGGTAGATGGATGGGTGGGTGGATGGATGGATGCATGGATGGATGGATGGATGAGTGGGTAGATGGGTGTGTGGGTGAATGGATGGATGGATGCATGGATGGATGGATGACTGGGTGGGTGGATGGGTGGGTAGATGGATGGATGGATAGGTGGGTGGATAACTGGACAGATGGGTGAGTGGATAGATGGATGGGTGGGTGGGTGGATGGATGGATGAGTGGGTAGATGGATGGGTGAGTGATGGATGGATGCAAGGGTAGGTGGGTAGATGGATAAGTGGGTAGATGAATGAGTGGGTGGGTGGATGGATGGATGCATGGATGGATGGATGACTGGGTGGGTGGATGTGTGGGTGGATAGATGGATAGGTAGGTGGATAACTGGACAGATGGGTGAGTGGATAGATGGAAGGGTGGGTGGATGGATGCATCGGTAGATGGATGAATCAATGCATCGAGTTCATTAGGTAACCAAACAGAAATTTTCATGTAGACTTTTTCAAATAAAGAGTTTGACTGAATGGAGAGAAGACCTTCCTTTGCTACTACAAAAAATTCAAGCAGTTCCTCAGTTGTGATTCTCATCGTTTAGATTCCAAATGACAAAATTAGCATTCTGTGTGACTCCCTATTAATATGCTGATGCTGTGTGATTTAAAGGTAAGGGGGAGGGAGATTCTGTTGCACGGTTGAGTTCACTCACACTGATGAAGAATTGGTGACAGCTGACTTAACAACAAACTCTCAGCTCAGAACCCCCACAGCCCAATTATTTCAGCTATGCTTGAGCTTACGGACATTATGCACATAGAAGAATGAACAGCAAAACTCTATTAATGAGGTTTTCCATGAGATAGAAAAATAAAGGCAATCTGCCGCAAAGCACACTAATAACAGAGCAAAGAATTAAGATTTCACAAAATAACCACAACTGCAGGGTTCTTTTCCAGGGTGACCAGGGAATGTAGGCAGAACCTCTGAGCTAGACTCAGGGTCTGTCCTGATTCAAAGATCAGCAAGTCACTCTGCTCATGGAAGACTCAGTTTTCAGATCTGCACAATGGGTATGATATCCATTACCCACCACACAGAATTCTTAGCTAATAAATGGGCAGCTGTGATTTTTTCCAAGCTATAAATAACTACAAGATAGGGAAGATTCCCCCTATCCTTCATGCATCCACTCAATCTGGCAGTTATTTTTCACAGATGGACAGCATGATGCTTTCCATATCAAGATGGCAGTTTGAGCATTTAGCTTTCTCTTTGAAATGAAACATAAATGCATTTGTTAGCAATAGAACACACATGGGGAAAGCTTAGCACATAACAATGAAATGTCATATGCTAATAAAAGCTCCCTAAGGGAAGGTGTATTGAAATCAAATTTCAAAGAAAAGAGCCCATTCTGCTCAATTAGCAAAGACTGATCGATTTTTAAATATGATCCTCTCCCAAGATAAATTTCAAAATCTCAACCTTATTATTCTCCAAAATCACAGAAGCACTCAAATTAGATAGATCAATCGAGGATGCTCTAATTGACAACCAACACTACATCAGGCACTGTGTTACAAGCTAAAAATACAACACGACCCTGAACTCAGCGCAGCATGTTACAGTCTGTAGAACAGTGTGGGAGGAGCTTATGCCAAGGCCAGAGGCAGGGAGGGAAACCAGCCCATGCACGCTGGGCTCAGCCGTTTCCCACACTGCCAGCAGCACACTGTCCATGCCATGGTTGGAGTTGCTCTGATGCATCTCATTTTGCTATCTGAAGGCGTGAAATACTGCCTCCCTCTCCACTCAAAAATGTCTGACCCAACTGTGGACTCAAAGCCCTGAAATCCAGCATGAAGATATTTTGCTTTTTCCAGTCTGGGACGGTGAAGGACAGAAAGCTGACTCGTGAGGGTCTCCTGCCAGACCGATCCCAGCCTGCATTTACTCACTTGAAACTCATCTCAAGACCAAGAGACAAGAGGTATTTACCCAGTCACAGAGTACACTGAAGCATGGAGAGGCTGAGGGGCTTTGCCAGCCTGGGGCTCCTAGTGAACCCCGGATCCTCTGCCCCAAAGCCTGGCTCTTTGCAAGCCTTGGATAACCACCAAGCTCTTCTCACATGGGAGCTCCCCCTGCAGGGGTTCTGGGGCTCTGATCTGCCTCCACCTGAAAAAGGAATTTTCCACATGATTTTAAGATCTGTTGGCCCTCTGCTAGGAAATGGGGGTCTTCCTGTCAAGTCATTTTCCATGCAGGGCAGAAAATAATAAATGGACAGAATGACTTAGGGATGAAGGCACAGTTCCATCACACAAGCTTTGACACTCACCTTTGTGTGTTGGAATCTATTTGCAGCAGGGTCCAGCAAGAGGAGCCCTCTGTAAATATTCAGGATTTGGACCTGGGAGATAATTGTGTGGCAATTGTGCATGCTGTCATTGTAGTCTCCACGGGTGAATCCTACTCTTGAAAATACTGTGCCAGCACTTGAATCGCATCACCTCGACAGCCCTATGGAGGCAACCGTATTGTTCACACTGTATGGAGGAGCAAACCAAGGCTGACAGGCATCTCCTGGCCGGGGACGGGGACAACCAAGGGTAAGAGTACAGAATTTGAAGCCACATCTTCTGGTCCAGATGCTGCACTCCAGAAATACCCCTGTCCAGCTGGCCATCTCTTTTAACCATAATTTCCACTCTTTTGTCCTTAGAGGAGTTTTGTATGTCGTTTTACCTTTTAAATTTGAAAATAGTTTAGGATTTACAGGCAATCTGCAAAGCTAGTTCTAAGTTTTCTATAGACACTTCACCTACTGCAGTGGTTTAGTCTCTTCTGCAAAAATTCCTACGCTGTCAGTGTGACAGCCAACGGAAGGCGGGCCCTAACCGGAGGCAGGAAGACCTCCGTGAACTGTGCAATTCTGTTACGAAAAGGGAATTCAGGTCTCAGCATCCTCTCTCTTGCCCTTCCACATCTGCCATCTGAAGACACAGCATCTCTTCAACTGAAGAATGTAGCATCTAGCAGCCATCTTGGATCCAGAAACCGAACTTGCCAGCTAGTTGATCCTGGACTTCCCATCTGCCAGAAGCATGAGAAAATCGATCTCTATTCTTCATGACTTACTCAGTCTGTTCTATCAACACGATGTGGACTAAGACATCCAGCTTCCTCTGATATTGTGTAACCTTGATACATTTACCAAAATCAAGAAATTAATGTTGGTATAATACCATTAATTATAAACTACAGAATTTATTGGAAACTCCTGAGTTTCCCACTAATTTCCTTTCTTTGCTTCCAGGATCCAATGCAGGCTATCAGGCTGCATTTAGTCATCTTCTTTCTTCAGTTTCCTCCCACCCATGATCGCATCTCTGTCCTTCCTTCTGCGCTGTGACCTTGAAGTTTTGGATCAGGGATTTTGCAGACTACCTCAGGATTTGGGTCTGTGAGATGTCTCCTTACAGATCGAGGCTATTGGAGGTGTATGACACCAATGTGACTTATTCCTGGTGACATTATCCTTAATCACTCAGTGAAGGTGGTGTCCTCTTTTCCTTTCTCAAACTATTAGAAGGTACTAAGCCCAGCACCCATTCAAGTGGAAAGGAAGGAAGCCCCACCTCCTGGTGGAGGAATACCAAACCATTTGTGGTCAGATGTTTGAAACAACACAGTTATCGGTAATTTTGAGGGGAGATGTTTTGGGCCTATGAAAATATCTTGTTTGACTTTAAACTGTCACCCACTCATTTTAGAATTTATCAATTCATCTTGACCTCAGCTATTGTTAACTGTGTCATGTGAACAGTGAATTTTACTTCCTTTATTTTACATTTATCTATTCAAATTCTTCTGTAAGAAATATTTGTCCCCTGCCCTAGGTATTAATTTTTTAATTGTTTTATATTAATGCATTAGTTCCTTATTTCTTATCTTCCCCAGACCTAGAATCAGCCATTTCTGCCAAGAGCCCATGTTCCTTTTATTGAGAAGGGGAGCAGAAAGCAAGATCAGGGGCCTAGGCGTGCTCCTGGGCTGTAAGTGCTTCTGACTCTCTTAGAAAACTGAGGCAGGAAGTCAGTGTATAAATGAGTCCATGTATGCTGAGCGAGACTTTCTCCACACCAAACTCCAGCCATCTTCCATGGTGCCCTCTACTAGACCGGCCTGCCCAGCCTCGTCATAGGAAAGACTCTCACTAAGGAATCTCCTTTGTTCTTGGTAAAAATAAAAAATTTAAAAAAAAAAAAGGAATCTCCTTTGATATCTGGTCACCAAGTTTCTCCTCCCCTCTCTTTCGAAGTCTAAGTTTTTGATCTGTCTTTAACAAAGACCGTGTTAGATCACTTTAGTCCAAATCCTGCTGCCCTTTACACCTTCCATTAACAATTTCCCATTCACTGACACCCTTACTCTGTTCACTGGCTATAAATTCCCAGACGCCTTGACTATATTCAGAGTTGAGCCCAATCTCTCCCCATCATAGTCTTCCCATTTTCAACAGGCTTTGGAATATTTACATCCGAGTCTTCCTAGCTGTCCACCTACATGCACACAATAGCCACACGTCAAAATAAACACAAACAGATATTTGTATCCCCAAATCTAATGCCACAACACGGGTTCCTTCCCAGAATAGTTCTCTTTTGTCCTTTATTCTATAATCTCCAGGTACAATATCATCTTTCAAAGGTTCTTGGGTCAGCCACTTTATACCACCCTTCCTCAAGGTTATATCAGAAATTTGTAATTCAGATGAATTTGTTCCTATCTGCATTTGATGCTGAGATTCCCTGACACTCTTTATAGGGTGGAAGAAATTCCCTTCTATCCCTAAGTTGCTGAAGTTTATATAATAACAAGTACTCCAATTTGCCAAATGATTTTTTTACTTTATTGAGATGCCCATATGGTTTTCCCTCTCAGTGTGTAAGTTAATTACATTGATAAAATTTCAAGTAAGATAAGCATTCTTGGTTGTGCTGTATTATACTTTTATACATTGATGAGTTTGATTTTCTGGTACTTTCTTCAGGATTGTTGCATCTATGTTCATGGAGACTATTGGTGTATAGTTCTATTTTTTTAGGTAATATCTTTGGTGTCTGTGGTAGGGTGATGCTAACCTTATAAAATGAGTTTCAAAGTCTTCTCTTTTCTACTTTTTGAAATAATTGTATAGAATCAGTCTTATTTCACCGTTAAATATTTGGTACCATTCTCCAGTGAAACCATTTTGGTCCTCATATACTAATCCTAGTTATTTTGAATTCCCTGTCCAATAATTCCTTCATAGGCACCATATCTGTGTTGGGACTCCATGACTGCTGTTCTGTCTTACCTTTTCTTACCGTCTGTGACTTTTGTTGACATCAAGACATGATGTCTAGGCGTTGGGGATTTAGCTCAGAGGTTAGAGTGCTTGCCTAGTAAGCACAAGGACCTGAGTTCAATCCCCACCACCAAAAAGAGAAAAAAAAAGACATGATATCCAGGACAGTAGAGACTGAAGTAATAGTTTTATGTCTAGAAATGGACACTGTTCCCATTTGCTAGATCCTTAGTTTAGGGGTTTGCATTGCCCTAGTCAGGTCTGGGTTTGAAACTTACTATTGCCATAGTTACCTGTAATAGTCTTTGAATTCCCATACACACAGCTCGTGTCTAGGGCTTACGAGGCCAGTATTTGTTCAACCCTAAATTTTCGTGACCTGTGGTGATTAGTTTAATTGTGTCAACTTGACTGGTTTGGGAGCCACCCTACAGATTAGACACACTTCCAGGTGTGTCTGGATGGGTCATGGAGGGTGACTCTGGGGTCTATACCTGGTCTTTGCCCTTTCCTCTCTGGCACTGTTTCCCAGCTCTGCTTCCCACCTGCCCTGAACTGAGCAGTTTTGCTCCACCATGCCCTTCTGCCATTATGCTCTTGCCTTGGAACAGGTTACCAAGGACTGAATCCCCCAAAACCGTGAGCCAAATAAACCTCTCCTCCTCTAAGTTGTGGCTGACAGGTACCGTATCTCGGTGACAGGAAAGGTGACAGGCCCCTTTTCACATTCTTGCACCTCTGCTTTCTCTGCCTCAACAGTATCCAGCTGCTATTTGTTACCAAAATCTTCTTGGCTTGGGTGTGGAGTTGGAGCGACGTAGACCCATCCCTTCATCTCCAACTGAGTTTGACCTTAGGCTTGGCCTCAGTCCCTTGGTCCTTGGAGTATGGTCAGATAGCTTCTCCTGCCCCTTCCTGTCTGCAATAACGGGACCAACAATTGATCCTGTCCTTCCCTCACTCTTTCCTCCAGTCCCTGGCAGAGTTCACAGTGCCACAGGTAGCAGACAAATGCCATCGCCCTACAGATCAGGACTGACTATTGATAGTGGGGATGGGGAGGATGGAGCAGAGTTCCTCACACTTCCCACATGGCTGCTGTTCTGCCACATCTCTGCACTCAGATCTTTTATGTGGGGATGATGAGGCTCATAAAGCTTTCTTACAGTTTAAATCTAAAATGTCCCCCAGGGTCTTGTATTTGGAGGCAGGGTCTGGTCAAAGGGGCCAGGGTACTGGAGGTGTGACCTGGAAGTGTACATTCTTATCCCTGGCTCTGCTCTTCTCTTGACTTCCCAGCCACCATGGGTGAGCATCTTTCCTCCTCTGAGCCCTCCCACCATTGTTTCTGCCTTGTGGGCTGCAAACCACACACTGAAACCACTGAAACTATAAGCCAAATTAAACCTCTCCTCCTTTAAATTGTGGGTGTCAGGTATTTTGTCCTAGTGATGTAAACTGATCTATGCAATTATGTAAGAAAAACCACGAGAGGATGTGTGCCCCAACTTCAGCAGACCAGAGGCTTCCTTTTGTCCATCAGTCCACACTGAGACTTGACCAGTCTGTTAGCCCTTCCATCTGAACTTCTCCTTCCCACGTATATCTAATAAGATGAGTCCCGGTGCACATTTTCTCTCTTTAAATTTTCTCCTGGTTGCTACTTTTGTAGCCTCTGGTGGTTTCAAACACGGTGATGAATTTGAAATAAGCCCAGTTCTTTTTCCTATAAGTCGGTGGTGAAGTTCCTTCCAGCTCTCTGCATGCTGGGGTGGAAGCTGGATTCAGAATATTTTTATAGCTAATGTTTATTTCAGCTCTTAAGGCTTAATTTGAATGAGCTAAGAACTCATCTTCACTGAAATGTCTTATTGCAATTCACATAAATCTTAAAACTTTAAAAAAAAAACTTTTAAAACTCTCAGCATGTGTCTAACTTCATGAAATCTCTTTTAACCAGCATACGCACATAATTATAGAATTTAGAGGGAGTATTACTTAGCCCTAACAAACACAAACGCCACACATTCCCTTCCTCTTTGGGCTCCTGCAGCAATTATAAAAAGGATAACTTGAAGGAAGACAGAAAAATTATTTCCTTTCTGGAATCACAAGAGGCACCTGTTATTGTGTGGAAATAAGAAATCATTTTATTTTTATTATATTTATTTTATTTTGTGCCGCTTTAATGCTCCGAGGGCTTTATTTTTAGTGCACTTTTAATTAGCTGTGCAGAAAGAGGTTCTGAGTAAGTTCTAGGTAGGGTAAGACATAAGAATTTTTCTAGCTAACTCAATACTAGCTAGAGTCTGGAAAGTAGTGAACAGTTGTGGGTTTGGCTTGTGACCATGCTGCAATAGGGGCATCTGTAAAGATTCACCAATATGGTTACTTAGCCTTTGTCTTTGTTACTTTCTCATTTCTAGGACAAAATATTCAACACCTACAAGTTAAAGGAAGAGAGATTTATTTTGGCTCATAGTTGGTAGACATTTCAGTCCATAGTTGGCTGGCTCCAAGGCAAGGCAGTATGACAGAGGAAAAACAGTCCACTGATGGGCAGGAAGGAAGCAGAGACCCATCCTTCTTCTTTCCCTTTTTATTCCATTCAAGCTACAAGCCTATTGGTTGGTGCCACCCACACCCAGGGTGGGGCGTCCCTCTTCAGTAAATCCATCATCCACCCCAGACTTAGGCTAAACCAAACAGTGGACTAATCCAGTGTCACATACACCTGATCCAGTATCACACCCACATGATCCAGTATCATACACCCACAACCCGGTCACTCCTAAAAAGCACCACCTGTGAGCTCATGAGGCTTTGAGAAGATATCTAAATATAAGCCATAACAGCCTTGAAGGGTGGGATTTGAGAAGACAGTGTGGGAAGGAGGGACAAGGACAGAGAATCTCAACAGACCGGCTCCAGCAAGGCCCAATGTCAAGTCAGCGTAGACGGGGGCAGTAAGAGAAGGCTGGAGCCTACCAGTAGGTACCCCCTGCAGCAACCCAGACTGGACTACACTCAGACCTCTGCTACTGACTGTGGGATATTGAGCAACTGACCTAACTTCTCTGCCCTGGGTTCTTCCACTCTAAGTCAAGGATGCTAACCTCTTGTGAACTTTAATTTTAAAAACTTGTGTTGGAAGCACAACATGGTGCCTGATTCACTTGTGCACTCAGATTGATTCATGATTCTTGGTATCCAGCAAGCAGCTACTAGAATCTTCTATGTCATTGGTCCCCAATGTTTTTGGCACCAGGGACCAGTTTCACAGAAGACAAGTTTTCCACAGACAGGGCGACAGGAGAGTATTTGGGATGACTGAAAGCATGTGCAATCTAGATCCCTCGCCTGCACAGGTCTCAGTAGGATTCAAGTTCCTATGAGAATCTAACGCCCTGCTGATCTGAGGAGGCAGAGTTTAGGTACTGATGGAGCAATGTGAGGCAGCTGGAAATACAGGTAAAGCTTAGCTCCCTTGCTAGCTTCTCACCTCTTCTTGTGCAGCCAGACTCTGACATTTGGAACAGCAGCCAGATCAGCAGTGGCCATTAAACTCTCAGAGGAGTTGGGGACCCTGTTTTATGTGACAAGTGCTTGTCCCGCAATGGAACACAGCAGTTTAAACACACCATATGTTTCCATCTTATCTCGTAGCTGGGTCGAAAGGAATTTCTATTTTTAATGTTTGGAGGACTCTCCATGCTGATTCACACAGTGCCTGCCCTGGCTCACGTTCCCACGGCAATGTAAGAAGGTTTCTTTCCTCCACATCCTGGCCAGCATTTGTTGTCTTTTGTGGTCCTGATGACAGCAGCTCCGCTGGGCTGACGCGGAATCTCAGGGGAGTTGGGGCTCACTTTGGAAGGCAGTGACATCCAGCAGAATTCCAAGGAGGAAGCAGGGTCGGCCAGGTGCAGGGGCTTCCTGGGGAGGAAAAGGACCCAGGAGAAGACAGGAGGCCACGTGAGAGCTGTGGGCCGCGAGCTGTGGCTGAGCCTCCGTTGGAATTCGAGCTCTGCCTCGCAACCCAGGACACCCAGGTCTCCACGTCGCCCCTGCTTCCATGAGTCACAAAGTCAGTCACATACCTCTGGCACCCCAGGGGCCACCTCCACTGGACCCCCAGTGGCACCCCTCACCCTCCTGCCGGGCCACCTCTACTCTCTTCTGCCAAGCCTCCCGCTTGCTATCCCTGCCTGGGCTGCCTGGCTCCCTCAACACTGTGCTCTTGGGGCTTTGGCTGTGGGGACCCTCCTGTCCCCTACAGCAGCGACATCACTGCTGCTTGGCCAGTGGGCAGCAACTCCCCACCCAGAGGCCCAGGGCCCCCAGGCTGGTCCCTCTGAGCACTGGCAAGGAGGGGACAGTTTTCTGGGCCATGTGGGGACCGGGGTGTCAGCTTTCTCCCAAGGTGTCAGCTCCACAGCTCTGCATCTGCAGCAGGAGCCCCACGGCATGGAGAATATAGTTGCTGGAATCAGTTTCCCAGTCCGGGGCCTCTCCATACTCTTTCTTCAAATTTTGCTGAAGAATGCCCCGTGGTGGAGGCTGCCAACGTGTGGCTGTCACCGCCTCTTCCACAGCCATGCTTCCCTTAGTCTAAAGAAATCAGACTCACACGCCTAAATATGGCATGACCTCTTGCATGAAAAATCCAAAACATAAATCAATTACAGTGCAAAACAAAAGAAAGATCATAGGAAACAGGGAGGCAGATCTTTTGCAAATAAGAAGATGGAGGGAAGGGGAAAAAGGGGAAGTGGAAAGAATTGAGATGTGTTGCATCCATGCACCAACCCCCCACAAGGAATGCGATCACTATGTATTGCAAACATGCACTAATAAAAATTAAAATAGTAAAAATTGAAAGAAGCCTCATCTCCAAGGACTGCCTCACATCTGAGCACAGAGCTGGCAACTTTCTGCTCCTGGCACCCAGAAGCCCCCTTCAGTGCTGGCCATTGAAACCACCCTAGTCCACAGAAGAACCAGCTTCTAAGAACACTCACTTCTATGTAGTTCATAGATCCCATAATTCATACTGTGAGTATTTTTGTTCTGATCAACTACATACCAAAAGTAATTGTCATGGTAACCCAATATGGAATATAATGGCAACACTTAAGAGCCTTGATAGATTAAGGAAATTATTATTCTGCATTTCAAATTAGGTACCTATTTTTGACACAGGGATGTAAGACAGGGTGGTTAATAAAAGACTTCTTAAGTGTAAAAATACATCAAGTTAATTTGAAATTCTGAGAGGGACAAGAAATGGAAATTCAAAAGGGGAAAAAAAGAACGATGTAATGTACAACTATTAAAAATAGTCCCTCCGTGTATTATAGATTTTTTTGATGAGTGACGATGGGCATAAATAGCTATAGTTTTTAAATTCCATCACGTAAATTAAAAAGGGGGAAACATTTGTTGTTATACCATACCAATCACACACAGTAAGCCAGAAACTGTATCATTTGCAGCTCTTTATAAACATGATTACAATGTTTAGGTAATCAAATTAAAGAATGAGGTACACTGCTTCCAAAATTACTTTAGGGGTGTGTTGTGATTGTCTTTTTCGGTTTTTACTTTTCTTCCCTTTATTTTTTAGACAGGCTCTTGCCATGTACTTCGGGCAGGCTTCAAATTTGAAATCCTTCTGCCTCAGGCTCCCAAAAGCAAGCACAGACCACCGTACTCCGCTTGCTTTTCACACTTTAATTACCCACAGAAATCTGAGCTGGCAAAGATAACCAGGAAAATGCTAAGCATGGAATAAAAAATTAAAGAACAAATACGGCTCATTCAGACAGCAAAGCAGCAGAAAGCCCGGGTTCTGGACTCTACCCTCGCTAAGACATCGTGTGATACCGTACAAGTCCCTTTCCTCCGCCGTACCTCAGTTTACTCACAAAATGAGAGAGGTGGGCAGGAGTTCTGAAAGGCACTTTATAGTTTTAAATCACTTCACTGTGTGATTTCATGGAGAGCGGCACCACTCAAAGAGAAATTTAAACCCCAAAACGACTCAGAGTGAATCAAACTCCTGAGCTACCTCTCTCCATGCCTGGGTCCTCTAAAAAGAGAAGGGACAAAAGACACCGGGGTCCTTTCCCCTGCATGCCCTGGGCCAGTTCGGGCCTGGCTGTCGGGAGCCTGTGGGAGGCACACTGGGGGCTCGCAGTCTCTGCAGGGTTTAGCCTGCCTCCCGGCCAGTTAGGGAACAGAGTGGGAAAGAAACGGAAGGCCAAAGCTCCCAAGCCAGGAAGCCACGGGTGAGGCCACACACTCACCTCCTCGTGCTCATACCCAGTGCCACTAACGGGTCGATGTTCAGGCCTTGTGCCAGGCTGGGGAGGGAGGACCTCCAACCCGACCACAGGCTCGCTTTGTTGTGGGATCACCAAAACTTACACCCTGGACTGTCCCTCCTTCTTGTTTGTTTTATTTACTTATCTATTTATTTATTATTCTATGACTAGGAATTGTACTCAGGGCCTTTATGTTGTGCTCCATTCCCCAGCTCTTTTCAGTTTTCGTTTTGAGATAGGGTCTCGCTAAACCACTAAGTTGCCCAGGCTGGACTAAAACTTGCAATCCTCCTGCCTCGGCCTCCTAGATTGCTGGGACGACAGGCATGCACCACCACACCTGGTTTAACGCAAACACCCTAGAAGCATCGTCCCGTGCTTCCTGATTTCCAGACACATGCTAGCCTTGCTGCGATGAGTTCTTTATGCACACTCTCTTTTCAAAGTGCCAACAGTGCAAAGGCTGAGAGATCCTAGCATTTATTATCTAACCAAAAAATCTACAAATTTAATAAAATGTTTTGGCTGCTGCTTTGAGCCAAAAATATATTTATACCACAGATCATTAAGCAAGCAGCTGTAGACTTGTGAGCGGGCTCAGTACACACAAGACAGAGGCTCTCAGCTCTGGTCCCGAAGCCCAGCGTGACAATACAGAGTCTGGAATACACACGGCTTGTCCTGCTTGGGTCACTACAGACGAGGGACAGATAGTGTGCCTGGGGCACAAATGACATGACACATTAGAAAGTGCCTGAGATTACAGGGCTCAGAAGACCAAGCTGGTTTTTTTCAGCACTGAGGACTGAACCCAGGGCCTTTGCGCTGAGCTACATCCCCACCCTCTCTTTTTGGAGACAGGATCTTGCTAAGTTGCTAAACAGCCTGAACTGAGCTTGAACTTGGAGCTCCTGCCTCAGCCTCCCAGAATGCTGGGATGACAAGTGTGTACTACCACACCCAACTCAGAAGGCAGTATTGAATTTTTCTTTCTTTGATTCTTACTTTCCACCTTTCCTCATAGATAAAGTGTCCTCCCATTGTTATCCTTTCTCCCTGGGCTGACTCTGTGGGCCACATTAGGGCAGGCAGGCACACAGAAGCCGACCGTGAAGGTCACCTTGCACTCAGAGCAGTGGCCACATCTCTTAGGTCACCCTCTGAGTCTCTTTCTCCTGCTCTTCAAAATTCCTATTCCTGCATCCTTGCTTCAAGCAACACCTGCTTCTGGCCCATCCACCTGTGCCGTATCCCATCTCCACTGGCTTTGAAACGTCTTGTTTCAAGCACTTCCTTTATGGTACCTGCTTTGTTTATCACAATCTTTAGCGCAGAGGTAGATGGGAGGATTAAATGAGATACTGCTGGACACAGCCTTAGTGATAAGAAAAATAAAGGAGGCACAGACCACACCTCCCCAACTTGCCAATAATCAAAATAGTAGAATTGTCACATACAGTACGGGATTCCTGAAAGGAGAAGAAACCAGCCACAAAATTACCATCAGGTAAATTAGCTCAGTTATCCTGTAACACACGTAAAAAATTTCAATCTTTTCACTTATAGAGAAAATAAAAACAAAGAAAAGCTGTAAGTACAATCTTTTAAAAGAGGTGGGCTGAACAGGATGGTGGAGGCTCAGGATAAAAGCATAACGTGTCCCTGGGGAAAGGTGGGGTAGGGGGGGAGATTGCTTCCCACATGCACATGTATTAGTCACTTGCCCATTGCTAGGACGCAGTACCCAACAGCCACAGCTTGGAGGAGAAGGGGTTTATTTTAGTTCATGGTTTTAGTGGGTTCCATCTAGAGTTGGCTGGCTCCAAAGTAGGAACATCAATGGCGGACGATCACAGCAGAGAAAAACTGCTCACCCCATGACCACCAGGGGGCAGAGAGGAGAGAGGTGCTGGAGACAAGAATACACCCTTCCAGGTCACTCCCCAAGGACCACCTCCAAGCAGGCCTCGCCTCCTAACAGCACATCTAGCCATGAACTCATCCATGGAGGAATCCACTGCTGAGTACAGCACCCCACGATCCAGTCCAAATCCAAACATCACATGACTCTGAACACATGAGCCTTTAGAGGGACAATTTAGATTTAAACCATAACAGAGTAAAATGCAAGCATCTCCCATTTGCGCACACACACAGACTTGTGTGGCCTGAACATTCAAACACTTACTAGGTTTTAGATGTTGATGAAGAGACAGCTTCAGGCGGGAAAAGACAGTAAAGACCTCAGATTCCAAACTACATCCTGCCTTGGGGCTTTCTTATTAGCTTTATGATTTTAGGCAAGCTACTCTCTCTAATCTTCATAATAACTAATTTTCCAAGCTGCCATGAAGATTAAATTAAATCATATATGTAAATGGCCTAATCTGATGCTTGGCACATGGTAAGTAGTCAATAAACAGTCATTTAAAATGCCAGCTGTTCTCTGTATTAACATAGGTGATGACATTACAATCACAGCAGGGCCCAGTCCAGTTGACATTGTATCAGACAGTGGAGTGTCCAGTGGTTTCAGACCCTTGTTGCAGTCAAAGAATTGGGCAGGACAACTGATAAATGTAAAAGTTTAACATTCACTGAAGATTAAAGAAGAAAAGAAGTAGAAAAGAAAAGGAGAAGTGAAAAGAAAAGAGAAAATACACCCTGCATGGTGAAGTGGGTCATGGGAAGAGTAAGAAGACAGTGGCCACCAGGCCACTGTGATTTGACAGATCTCTATGATTGACAGGTCACGCACATTGTCTAGTCTCCTCTGTGATTGGCAGGTCATGCCCTATTCTCTAGCCTCCTTGCTGTGCCCTAATTTCCTGCCTCAAAATCTCAAGGGTCATTTGGGTCACAGCACTTAGAGTACAAACTCACAGTTCCTGTACTCCATACTCTGCTCCATTCACCTCTTTGGTGGGGGGTCCTGTCCCTCAAAGAAATTCATCAGGTAGAGAAATACCCCAAGGAACCAGCTCCACCTGGGATCCTAATTAAACACTCAGAAAACTGTCTTCTGGCTGCTGGAATTCTCTTTCTGTGATTTTTCAGGAGCAAATAACATACATTAAGGAAAAGTGTTGCCTTATTGAACCTGCAAAGATATATACAAGGTGTGATCAACAAATACAGTGAAAGTGTACATTTTTAAAATGTTATTACAGTAAAAAACACACTGCCATGAATACCTCTCAAAATCTTCCCCATTTGTGAACACACTCATCCCATCATCCTTGGCATTCTCTGCAGGAGCTCTGGAGTCCTCTTTCCTGAGTGTCTTTACCAAGTGTGATAAAAAAAAAAAAATACCATGCACACTGCTGCCAAGTGCCACCCAACTTCGGTTTTATGAGGCAGCTTGTAAAAATATGACTCTGTGTCCTCACATCTACCTTAGTCACCACATCTGGCACTGTGAGACTTTTGCCTCTTTCCCAAAGTCAAAATGACCATGAAAGGGGGACATTTTGAATCCATTAAGGACATCGAGGCAGCCAGCACAGTGCAGCTAAAGACATTCAGGAAAGAGTACTCTAGAGCTGCTGCAGGAAGTGGCAAGAACAATGGGATAACTGTGTTCATAAATGGGGAAGATTTGGAGGGGCAGTCCATGGCAATGCTTTTTTTTTCACTCTAATACATTTTTTTTAATTGAAACACACTGCATTTTTCCATCACACCTCATACAAGGCAATAGGGCAAGAAAGGGGAAGAGTGCCAGCAGTCCAGCACAAAGCAAGGCAGTGCCCACCAGTCCTGTCTGTTGATGAACACCCAACAGCCCAGAAGCACCCTCTAGACTTTTAAGAGAGCAGTGTCCAAGGTGCCACCTGCTGGAATGCAGTTGAGCCATCTCCTGTTCAGAGCAACAACATCATCTTGTCCCCAGCCTGGCAGCACAGATCCTTCACCTTGAAGGACAAAAACCTGCTGCTTACCCAAGTTACTGGCATTGTAGAGCATTTCTCCAAGACTCAGACTTCACACTGAATACCTGCCAGGACCTTGGATGAGGGAGTGTGTCTTAGCCATCAAATTTGAAGGTTGCCTCTGGGAGTATCATCCATTATTCTGCCTTATCTCCGAACAGAAAAGGACTCGACCGTGTTGCACAGAGCAATGAGATGCCTCAGCTGCCGGCTGAGCTATTTACACTGGAGAAGGATATCTGGAAACTCCATCTTAGTACCTAACCCAGCATGACCCTTTTATATGCAATTATCCCCCAGTTTGGCATGAAATCCAAATAAATGTTTAGAAATGTGCGAACCTCCAGATGAAAGCTGTAATTAATGTATCAATGATTTCCTTCTAAAGAGCACACAATCAGAAAGAGAAGCCAGTATATTAGAGCAATTAATGGAAATTATAGGGAACATTGGGGACAATGGGCTTGCATTATGATTCCAAACGTCGTCAGGATTTAGACACTGTCAGGTCAAATCTGTTGTGGCCAGAACCCCAGCTGTGATTAACATTCATGGCTTACAAAGGGCCTCACACAAGCAGGCTGAAGTTTGAAAATAATACAGTACAAAAGACAAGAACCTACTACCCAGACCCGAAAATCTGAACAATATGCAAACTAAACAGCAGGCGGAAGTTAAGTATGCACTCAAAACACCACAGTCAGGGAAGGGGCTGGGTCTTGGAAAGAAGACCTTCAGAAGTCAGGAAACAAAGATGAGACCATAAGTTCACACGGTACCCATGAGCTCGCCTTCAACTTGCTGAGGACAGGGCAGTTCCCTATAAGCTGGTTGCACATGGCTGGTCAGTCCTGCAGACTTCCCTAGCACTCTAAGCCACTATCAATCCTTGAATTACTCTAACCCTGGAGGGTAGGCAACTCAAGGGTGAGCTTGTATTCTCCTCCTTCACCCTTGCAGGTAACAGTGCTCAGCCAATGTCTATGGAATTGCACGACACTGAGAACTGACCTCCCACATCTACTTAAGCTTTTGGTAAAACATTGTCTGTAAATTTCCCTCTCTACACTGCTTAATCCCAGATGATGTACTTAACAACCATAGCCCATAGTGGCCTGGACCTCCACAAATCACTCATCATGCCTCTTTCTTTAAGGGTCTCTACATATCATGTAAATTTCTAGAGGACAAAGAGAATGTCTTTGTTCTATTTGCATCTTTCATAATTGATTTCTTAATATATAAGGTGGTATGGAATGGATTGCACCTCCCCAGAATTCACATGTCAAAGTCCAAACACCCGGGATTCCTCAGAATGTGACAGTATTAGGAGACAGGACCTTCAAGGAAGTAACTAAGGTTAAATGAATCTTACAAGTGGGTCCTATTGTCCTTATAAGAGGGAGAAAAATCAAGAGAGCCCATGCCCAGAGAAATGCCATATGAGGACACAGCCAGAAAGTGGTTGCATTGGTCACTTTCCTCTCACTGGGGTAAAGTACCCAACACCCACAACTTAGAGGAGGAGAGGTTTAATTTGGCTCACGGTTTTAGTGCGCTCATGGTTTTAGTGTGTTCAGTCCATGGTTGACCGGCTCCAAGGCAGGAACATCATAGCAGAAGGGCCGGAAAGAAGAAATCTCCTCACAGCATGGTAGACAGGGAAAGGAGAGAGAAGGGAGGAGTGGGGATGAGAATACATCTTCCAGGTCAAATCCCAGTGACAACCTCCAACCAGGACCCACCTCGTACAAGACAGTCAGCCACGAACTCACCCATGGACTAATCCACTGATGAGCACAGTGCCCCATGATCAAGTCACCACCTCTGAAAACATGAGGCTTTGGGGGGACATTCTAAATCCAAGCCACACCAGTGTAGTCTGAAGCCCAGCAGAGAAGTCTTAGGAGAAACCAAACACCATTACCTTGATCTCAGACTTCTACCTTCCAACACCGTGAAACTAGAATGTCTATTCTTTATGGCGCCCATTCCACAATATTTTATCATGGCAGCTCTAGCAAACTAAGAACAGAAGTTACAAAGTGTTAAACAATCTTTTATTTGACCTGTCTCCTCTAAGTAGCTAAAGGGAGAGCAGGAATGTGGGAGAAAAAGAATGAAGTCGAAAGTCCTGTGTGTCCATTAGGCCCACTTGGGTTGTAGTGTTAAGTCTGCTGTTTCTTTATTGATTTTCTGCCCGGTGTTCACTCTGCCCATTATTGAAAGCAGGATACTGAAGTCTCCAGCAAACCACACTCAAAGTTAGCAGAAGGAAGGAAACAATAAAGATTAGAGCAGAAATAATTGAAATGGAGGATAGAAAAACAATAGGGAAAAAGATCAATGAAACTAAGAGCTGGTTTTCCAAAACAATAACATTGACAACCTCTCAGCTAGATTAACTAAGGAAAAAGAGAGGACTCAAATAAAATCATAAGGCTGGGGAATTAGGTCAGTGATTAGAGTGCTTGCCTCGCAAGCACAAGGCCCTGAGTTCGATCCCCGGCACCACAAAATAAAAATAAATAAATAAATAAAATCATAAGCGAAAGAGGAGATATTACAACTGAAGCCATAGAAATAAGACTACTATGAAAAACTTTATGTCAGCAAATTGGTTAACTCAAAAGAAATGGTTAAATTCCTAAGCATACAGTCTATTAAAAAGTGAATCCTAAAGAAAGATAAAATGACACCAGAATAACGAAAAAAAGGACTAATGAGACTAAACCAGGAATCAAAACCCACCCAATGAAGAAAAGCCCAGAACCAAGTGGTTTTCCTGGCGAATTCTATCAACATTTAAAGAATTAACATCAGTCCTTCCAAAACTCTTCCAAAAATTGAAGAAGGAACACTTTCCAAATTCTCATTTCATGAGACTAACATGATCAAAGCCAAAGACACCACAAAAACAAATAAGAAAACAGGCCAGTACCTCTAATGAATGTAGATGCAAAAATTCTCAATAAAATACTGTGTCCCAGTGGGGGATTTAGCTCAGTGGTTACAGTGCTTGACTTGCATTGTTAAAAAAAGAAAAGAAAAGACATGTAAAAATCAGTAGTTATTCCATGACCCAGGGATGATGACTTTAACATATTTGCTTTCGTCTTCTTGACCTCATAACCAAATTGGCATCAAAGAGAATATAAGATTTGGGAGCCCAGTAAACTTCAATCCTGCAAAGGAAGCACGAGACAAGAGAACATAAGAATGTACCAGGAGTTAAAAAGCAGAGTGCGCGGTCTTTGTTGTGATCATCAAACTGCAACACAGAATGCTAAGCACTAGTGAGGCTCATCTCACGGCCTCTTTTCCAATCTCCTTTCAAGCAGGAAAAACGCAATGGCATTTGAAGTTGTGGCTGCACCAACCAAGTGACCTCAGAATTCCTCTAAGCCTGGATTATTTGACCATAAAACTCTGTAAACCAACAAAGTCACAGATTATCTCAGCATTTTCATGCTGACTAAGCTTGGTTCTTTGGAAGGGTGGAAATGGGAAATTTACAACCAGATCAGGGTAAAGGAAGAAACTTATCTTAGTCACTAACTAGAGGCCTTCCCTGGAACTTTTACCTACTAGATAGTTAGGTGTAGAGGTTCACTCTGGGAGGCTGAGGCAGGAGAATCACAAAGGGCTGGAGATGTAGCTCAGTGTGATGGCCCTGGGCTCACTCCCCACTAACACAAAAAAGAAGAAAGAGGAGGAGGAGGAAAAGTGAGCAAAAGACTTGCCCAATGTCACTAACAAGCAGTAGAGCCGGGCACACACCCAGGTAGGGGCAAGGGTTGAAGATGAGAAGATGGACATGGAAAAAGCTGCACAGTGAACAGCTAACTGTTATGGTTGTGATCTGCAGTTTCCCCCAAAGCTCGTGTGCTGAAGGCTGGGTCCCAGGTGCAGTCATGTTCAGAGACAGAGCCTTCGGGAGGCAACTGGATCATGAAGACCCTCATCTCACAAGTGGATTAATCCAACTAATGGATTCACAACTCAGAGAGCTATTGGTAGGTGGTGGGAACTTTAGGAAGTGCATGCTAGCTGCAGGAAGTAGGTCACTGGGGCTGGGGACATGGCCTTGAAGGATATCTTTTGTTCTCTCCCCACCCTGTCCCCAGTCCCTTCCTCCTTCTCTCCTGAGCACTACACACTCCTCGCCACAGTGTGCTGCCCCACCCCAGGCCCACAGCAGTAGAACCAGCCAACCATGAACTGAACCCTTGAAATGATGAGCCAAAATAGATCCTTCCTCCTTTAAGTCAATGCCCTTAGGTAGCTTGTTACAGTAAGACAGAGATAAGTTATACAAAACTCCCTCTTCCGTGGAGGAAGAGGGTTAGTCTTCCTTTAGACTATTGTCACTTATATTCATCTCCCGGTGGCCAGCAGGGCAGTTAGTAGAAAAGCAGCTCTCTGAAAAGTGGAGCAGATATGGGAGTAGACAGTAGGGGACATCAAAGAGACCCTTGAGTTGGAGGGACCAGCAATTTGCCCCATGTTCTCTCACACCATCCAGCACCTCATTGGGCTGAGCTGTCTTTCAATGTTTATTATCCTTGAGCTGGTCAGAGTGGCTTTCTAATTTCTGCACGTGTTCCTTAATTCAGCTGTAGCAGGATGCAGTTTTCCCTCTTTCCTTCTCCATCTCCCCAGTGTCTCACCTTGTGCTAGCAAGAAACCCAAAGTTGGTCCCTGTCTACACAGCAACCACCTTCTAATGCTTTTAAGATAAAAAGCTTGGCTTTTATTCTTTTTTGATTCCAGGTTTTTTGGAAGGAACAAAATGTCCTAGTCTACTCCATACGGAATATATACCTCCTTCAGCACCATTTGCAAAAGCGTTCTAAAACTGGAAATTGTTGTGGGCTAAAATTGCCTGCTCTCTTCTGCATATTTATTTGGTCTCAGAATGATGCTGTGGCGGAGACACAACAGATGTTGGAAGCAGGTAGTGCCTGCTTTTATCTATATAACAGAATCATCACGGTATTTTCTTCCGTCACAGCAAAATCGTAGCTTTTCCAAATGGCTGTGGCTGCATCCAGAGGAAGGAAGGGCTTTCGTCAGGAGGTCTTTGGGGATCATGGGTCAGTCTGTGGACAACCAGCTTCTTCTCACAGGACAGTCAGGCCAGAGAGAGCACAGGCTTTGGGTCAGCAGTCCAGAATGTCATTCTCAGCTCTCTCCCGCCTGCTGAGCCACCTGGCTTAAGGTCTGTGAGCTTCAGTTTTAACATCTGCAGAATGGAGACAAAAATGCAAACTGGGGACTGGGGATTTAGCTCAGTGGTTAGAGTGCTTGCCTTGCAAGAACAAGGCCCTGAGTTCGATCCCCAGCACCAAAATCCAAGACTGTAGGCTCGCTCATTTGCTTAAGTGAGGAAACTTACATAAACAGCCTACAGAGCAAATAATGCACGGTAAACACTGAAAATTTGCTTTCATTTTTATCATCAGAAATGGGAACTGGGCATGGTGGTGTGTGCCTATAATCCCAGCACTCTGGGAAACCGAGGCAGGAGGACTGAAAGATGGGGGCTAGCCTGGGCAACTTAGAGATTTAATGAGATGCTGTATCAAAATAAAAAATAATAAAAGGGCTGGGGCTGTAGTGAGGTAAGCATTTTGTTGCACCACACATACCCTACCGTGAGGTGCTGATTCAGCACAGGCCCCCAAACCATGAGGCCACTTGGGCATGAGCTAAAATCTACAAAAGTAACCAAAGTAACCCTTTTCTCTTACTAGTGAGTCATCTCCAGGATTTATTATAGTAATAGCAAGCTGACTGACACATGTGGTCTGTGCCCTGCCCTCAACACACTGGCAAGCTACTGGCCTGGCACCGCAGGGACCTCATTAGTCAGCTTTCCCCTTGCTGGACACAACACCCACAATTTAAAGGAGGAGAAATTGAATTGAGCTCATGGTTTCAGGGGATTCAGTCCATGTTTTGCTGCTCTAAAGTAGGAGCATCATGGCGGAAGGGCTGGGAAGAGCAAAGATGCTTGGCTCATGGTGGCCAGGAAGCAGAGCTGGGGAACAGTAGAGAAACAGGCAAAGGAATAGATACAGTCCCCAAAGTCAAGTGTCCATGACCCACCCAGATACACCCAGGGGGGTGTTCCTACAATCCCAAGGGCAGAGACCAGAGTCGATGGAGGTAACGCCCCACCCTAACTACCAAGCCTAACTTCCTCACCTAGCCCCAGCTCCTAAAGGTGCCGTGATCCCCCAGTAGCATCGCAGCTGGAAACCAAAACTTAACACACTGGGGGGACATTTAAGATCCAAACCATGACATCAGCTCAGCTTTGCTTTCACTGCTATTAAATATTAAACAACCCTGACATGAGACACATGCATGGGAACCATACAGACTGTTGCAGACCGATTCCAGCATTAATATCCCAGTATTCACACAGAGGCCCGGTGCTTCCAATGTAAAAGCTCTGGGACACTCACTGGCTTGAGCTGGCTATAAAAATCCAAGAGAAAGAAAGTGAACTTCCCTTGACACGTACCCCCAAACACCACTACTGAAAGTTAACAAGACATCTTTGAAGCAATGCTCCAAATAGAAAAGCAATTAAAGCAGGAACGAACAGCCTCATCTCCAAGTGCTTTCAGTGTGAGGCTGCGAAGTCCCTCTCGGTTGGGAGCTCCTGTGGCTGATACCCAGATGCAATTTACATGGACGTTTATACTGAGGAAAGCCCCACTCCTGTTATGCAAAAGCCGCAGGAAACAAGAGGTCTCTATTTGGAAGCCCTGCGGCATTGGATAAAAGGCATTGCAAATGGTTTTCACACTCAGCTTTATGTGGTTTTCACTGCTTGGTTCTGAGAAGTCTTTCTATGCAGACTCCTCTGGTATAGACTCCTCTGGCTGATTTAGGGTCTCCCAGGTCCTTCAGAGCAGAGGTTTCCAAGCTCTTTGGCACCAGGGACCTGTTTCGCAGAAGACAATTTTTCCAGGACCTGGGAGTGGTGTGAGGTTGGGCCATTGTTTCAACAACCCGCATCCCTATATGTGTAGTTCACAGTAGGGCTCACGCTCCTATGAGAATCTGATGTTGCACCAATCCGACGGGAGGTGGAGCTCAGGCAGTGATGCGAGCCCTGGAGAGTGACTGGAAATATGGAGGAAGCCTCTCTCCTCCTACTGTGTGGCCTGGTTCTGGTACCGGTCCATGGGCCTGGGGTTGAAAAGATTATGACGTTCCCCACTCCACCATCCTTACCCACAACTGTAACTCCACGCATGCTCCAAACACAAATAAAATCTGAACTATGATAAAGTCAAACTAGCCTTTTCCTAGACTTCTCTGGTTGGAAATTCTGGATAAGTCCATGAAAGTAGAACATTCTGTATTTCTTTTGTTTGGTGTCCTAAATTTAGGTCCAGGCTGTCTGTTGGGTGACATAGCATTGACCCTAAAGAGAATAGTCTCCCACCTAGGACACAGCTACAAGAGCCCCACAGGGACCATCTAATTCAATCACCCTTACCCAGATGCAGGTAACCACAAATGGGGAAACCGAGGTCATGGTCACAGGAGCACAGTGAGAACTTAAGGATGGGAATTTCAAACACACCACACTACTTCTTCACTTCAACTGCCCATCAGCAAAGCACCCAGAAAGCCCCTGGTTTTGAAGATCCCAAATAAGGACAAGCACACTTTCAACACTTCCCACAGGAACTGGAGAGCAAGTCAATTTGCATACATTAAAAAAAAAAAACTGTACCTAAGATGGTTTCAGGGCCTGGCACGATAAATTATGCACTCTTGACAAAGACAGGCAATGCTGTTGTAATTAATTAGGTGTGTGAAACATGAGCACTGGCCTTGCAACAAAGGAAGGAGGAGAGTTCAGGGTAAAGATTCCTAAATTAGCTCCCAAAGAAATGAATTGATTGCTTCTGCTTTTGGCCCTTCTGCCCCCATTTCCTTCTGCAAATATGTTATGCATCTCTGTTTTCCTTCTGGCTTCCCGGCTCTTCTTTGAAGTTCCTCCTTTCCACAGCAACATGCTTCCCTCCCATGTGGACTCTTCCATCTACACACACAACCGGTGCTTCCTCCACAATGTCCAATTCATGGATAATTAGTCCGAACTCAAAATATAATCTGCTCAAGGTAATTGACTCTACATGAAGTCAGCTTTAAAAAAAAAAAAAGTAGAATGAAAAATGTCTACTTTAGGCTTCATGGGTTTGCATATGACAAGATTATTTTTTAAGTCAAATTGAAATCAGAGGTGGTCTAATCCACTTTTGGAGTGACGGGTCACTGCTAGTAATTCTGATGCTAGAGGAAAAAGCAAAACAAATTCTATAAGCATAGTAATGTATTTTTACCAAAGTACAGAATTTAAATGGATTTATTTAATAATGTTCCTGAGACTAAGAGCTACATAAACCCGGCAAGGTGTTCACTTTGGTGTCCAAGGCACTCAGAGCCGCCCGGGGTGCTGCAATCTCAATTCCTCCTCAGTATGTCAGGAATGAAACTAAAATAAGAAGGGTTTGCAGGGCGTGGTGGCTCATGCCTGGAACCCCAGCACTCCAGGAGGCAGAGGCAGGAGGATCACCACAAGTTCGAGGCCAGCCTGGGGTACATAGTGAGGCTCTGTCTCAAACAACGCAGAACAAAACAAACAAACAAAAATAATGGTTTATTGCATTTCTGGTCAGCTTCATGGACAAGCATGATCAGCATATGCTTTCCATATTCACATGTAAAGTAGAAGTTGGTATG
>PVJO010013826.1:0-50204 GCA_004026905.1 Hystrix cristata | reverse complement strand
AGCTCCAGGTGCCCTTGGCCAGTAGTAGAGTGACCTGGTGGCCATTCCTCCATGAGCACAGGAGGTCCTGTCACTTCTTCTGACACCTCCCCATTGTTCCTGCACACTCCGGACCCTCCTGCCTGCAAGCGAGGACTCTTGCTCCGTCACTGACGTGGCCCTGGAGCACTCTTCTCCAGAAGTTTTGCCGAAAGAACCCTGCCTGACTGCACAGGGCAAATCCCCACCTCCACTGTGTCGTCACAGTCTGTCTTTTGAGAACTGGAGCCCAGACCTGGGAACTGTGAAGGAGTGTGACCATGCTCCAGGAGAGAGTCAGGATGGGTTCTGGATTGCATGTTTATGGGGGAGCAAAATGAGTGGAGGCCCAAGCCTTCTCTTGCAGACTTTTTATAGGCTGTGTGTGTCTGGGGAGTTTCTATGCCCCTTCCCCTTCTCCCCCGCCCTTCTCCCTCCATCTCTTGGTCCCATTCTTATTTGCAAAAGATCTATCTCCCCATTTCCTATCATCTATCTTTTATTTTGCTCTTTGTTTGTATTTTGGGTTTCTCCTATAAGAAAAACCATGTGATATTTAATCGTGTGTGTCTGATTTATTTCACTTGGGAAGCAGAAATCTCACTGTGCAGATGGCAGAATCTAATCCAAAAAGTTAATGCCTCCAGCGTTCTCCAGAGTGTGTGTGTGGTGAAGACATGATTTGAGTCCATAGTGGATCATGATTTCGCTTATTTTGACTCTGTCTCTTTCATCTGTGCCACTCAACCTGTCATTACGATAATTGGTTTTTTTCCTTCATTAGCCTTCTTTTCTTTCATTCTTTCAGGGTTAATTTTATGTGTCAACCTAATTGGCCTATGGAATGCCAAAGTCATTGTTAAAGCTTCGTTTCTGGGTGAGTCTGTTTTCAGAAGAATTTAGCATTTTAATTATAAGATGAATAAAGAAGATTGCCCTCACCAACGTGGGCAGACATAATCCACTCTCCTGAGACTCTGAATTGACCAAAAAGGTAGAATGAGGGCTAATTGATTTTCTCTGCTTAAGTTTGGACAGTCCTCTTCTCCTCGTTCAGACATTAGCACTTCTTGTTCCTAAGCCTCTGGACTCAGCCTGGGCATATACCAGGACTCCTCTGGTTCTCATCTTTACATCTGGATTGGAACTACACTTGGCTTTCCCAAGCCCCCAGCAGGCACGCGGAAGATCTTTGGACATCTCAGTCTCCAAAAGGCCCTGAGCCAATCCCCATGATAAAGGTCTTTCTGTATACACACATATAAACTATTGACTCTGTTCCTCTAGAGAGCCCTGACTCATATACTCCCTATTTCCACCCAAGCTGTGTCACTTTTTTACATTTCCACTAGCAATGTATCAAGATTTCTTCACATCCATTCCGAATCTTGTTATTATACATTTTATTGACCATATCCATTCTAATACATGTAAGTAGTATCTTGTTGTGATTTTGATACACATTTCTTTAATCATTGATCTGTGTGACATTTATTCACATCTGTATTGACAATGTATACCTCCTCAGGAGAATCCCTTTCTGTCTTGAGCTCTCTGTCAGTCGTGCATTGCACGCACCATTGCACTGAAACTCTTCTTTTCTAATATATGTGTGTGTGTCTCACCATGCTACTGCACGAAAATACACACCTATTCCTTTACTAATTGCTAACCTGGCCTTGTATGTAAGGCCCATCATAAGTTTAGAGACAGCACCTTGGCAGGACAAAGGGCTAAATAAACTTACTCAAGAATTTGCACATAGGCAATGTAGTGGGTGGCCTACTCAGGAGTCTCAGAGCCTGAAACAGCCCGTCAAGTTAGAACAAATTTCAGAGGAGAGTCTTTCCTTGCCCTACAATAACAGGAGCTAAGAACAAAGACCCTCAAGCATGGGCTCTGTGCTCCCTGCCTTACTCAACAAGGTAGCTGTCCATCTTATTTCTCTCCTCTTTCTAACAAAGTACTTTTGTTTCTCCTTTCAAACTTTTATCTCTAATTCTTTATTTATATGAGTTTATGATTCCTGCATTGATAAAATTTACCCTTACGAGAGATGCAACAACTGCGAAAGTTCTCTTCTAATATTATGAGTTGAAACCTGTCTCTTTCTGTCTTCAAGTTTTCCATTTGGAATCACTCATCAAAATCATGATTCTTCATTTACTCAGTAGCCCTTCAAGTGAGACTCAGAGCAGAGCGGGATAAACACCAGGGCCTGGTATGGCTGTTTTCTTCTTTTTTCAAAAGCCCTGATCTCACTGCTTTTCCATATTACTCTTGGGGCACATGCCCATTTCTACGTTCTCTGTTTTCCCAACTAGTATCCCAGTGGCCAGGAAGGTTAACAGTGGGATGGAATGCCCAACCTTGGACTTTTGCCCCCAATTTTCTGGGAAAGGCATATCCCCAGAGGGGAGCATAATTACCTTGTTGGGCACTTCTTGAGCCCCATAGACCTTTCAGGGACTAAGATGGCATTTTTCTAGTTCACATGGCTGCTGACCACACCAGTGAGGGTTGTGTTGTGTTGGCTTAGCGGCAAGCTTAGAGCTGGATGCCAGGAGTTGGGGCGGGGGGGTCCTGGTGTCCCACTCTGCCCAAACTCCCTCTTCCAGGAAACACTCAGGACCTCTGTGCCTCTGTGGCCCTGTACCCTGGTGACACTACATCAACCAGGTGTGATGGGCATTGACTTGGCCAGATCTGGGGATGAGACATCAACTCTGGGCTAGGCGAGGTTAAAATAATTACTGTACTTGCAAGGCACATTCAGAATCTAATAACTCTTTCGGTCTCAGAGCACTCTACTGAGAAGGCAGGACCTTCTGCAGCCCAAACAAAACAAAACCAAAAATCTCCCTAGGTTTGCAGTGGTGAAAGATTTCTCGATGTCATTTAATGAAAAAGTGATATAGAAAACCATAGAGAGAGAGGGGGAATGCAGAGAGTTTCTCAGCTCTCTGCATCATCTTTGTCTAGACCACACAGCTAGATTAACCCCCACTTGACCTCCACATGCACATCAGAGCTTCATAAACCTTAAAGCACATGGAGAATATAACCAAACACCTTGGAGCATGGCTTCCATGGGTAGCATTTGTGAAACAGTTTCTAAAAACTGAGTTTGAGGCTCTTAGGTTCCCTGTCCACACTGAAGACATAACAAGTTAAGTTTGGAGAGAAGAGGAGGAGGATTTCTTTGGAGGATTTCTTTTCTCTCTCTACCCCATGGGTTCCACCACATACACCCGGCCTGGTGAGAAGCCCTCAGTGAGAGCACTGCGAGAGATGTCTACTGCTCCCGGGAATGGAGGGGATACCTAGCTCACCACTGTGAAACTCAAGTGGAAGGGGCTGCTGGAACAGAGTGTGGAACAGAGCAGGGCTGCCACTGGGAAAGAAGATGCTTCACTATTGATGGCGTACTTTGTGGTAACCAGTAGTAGGACCTTAATATAATTTTGTTGACAGATCTCTATATGGGAACAGAGAGTCTGTTGAAAAAGAACCACCCAAGAACTAAGAACCAAAGACAGACAATAGTGCTGCCTTGAGAGTCACTACCGATCACAAGTTGGATGTGAGATCCCCAGCATGGGAGAGGTGGGGTGGCCAAGGAACCTGTGAAATGCCCCGAGGGAAGGAGGGAGCCTGACACCGCCAAGCCCAGAACTAGCTGCTCCATGCCCACAACAGGACTGGTCAAGAATGGACTTTCCCCTCTCCTCCACCTGCATCGTTTTCACTGCTCTGCTCTTCCTCCTTGTCTTTGTGGAGTTGGGGAGGAAGTTCCATTTGTGTTACTTTTCTCTTGTGGGCCTTTGAAGGGAATTTTGCCCTGGTTTGTGTGTATCTCTTTCTAGATCTTCTCCTGCTGTGTCTGATCCTGCTCATCTTGGACAGCTGTGAGTTGCCTGATGACATCCATGATCCCCACTACAGCCTTGAGGACTGAGGACTGTGTACTCTGATTTGCCTTGTTCTTCTTTGTTCTGACCTCAGACATTTGACTTAACATTCTTCTGAACATTTTATTTCCCCTGGAGGAGCCCACATAAACTTTTGAATTTCCCAACATTGTGTGCAGGCTGAGGGAAGATTGTACTGCTCCAGAGGGAGTTTTTCTGCCTAAGTGCACCATGCTTCAATTCCTACTGAACAGGCATTTCTGAGACAAAGCAGCATGCTCCTATGAGATGTGCGATAAACGGGATGCACACTTCTGCTTTGTGCTCACATCACCCTCTCTGGAGTTCCCATTGCCTCTGCCCCAGCAGCTGGCCGTATCGGCTCCCTTTTGGGCTTTACTCAGAGTCTCATCTTTTTAATGCATTTTATTAAAATTTACTTTATCTCAGGAAGTTAAATATGTATCTGCATGAATTCAAAACCCATCTATGACAAACCTACTGCTGCCATCATATTAAATGGCAATCAGTGGAGCAGAACTGAGACCGGACAAACAACCCAGGGACATTCAGCCATTTGACCTTTGACAAAGGGACCAAAAACATGCTGGAGGAAAGACAACCTCTTTAGCAGATGGTGCTGGGAAAACTGACGATCCACATGCAGAACATTGAATCTAGACTCATATATCTCACCATGGACTAAATTAAAATAAAAATGGATCAAAGATCTAAATACTAAAATATTAAAATTCAACCTGGTGAAAGGTAAAATAGGTAGAACTCTTGAAGTTATAGGCATAGGCAAGGACTTTCAGAACAGAACTCTTATTGCATAAGAAATAACACTAAGAATCAACAAATGGGATTATATCAAATTAAAAATCAAAGAAAAGGAAACAATAACAAAAGACAACTTACAGAGTGGGAAAAAAATTTGCCAGCTACACCTCGAACAGAGGACTAACATTTACGATAACTCAGAAAAATTAGCTCCCTCAAAAATAAAAGACCCAAAGCTAGGTGGGATAGTACATGCCTGTAATCCCAGCACTTGAGAGGCTGAGGCAGGAGGATAGCCACAAATTTGAGGCCAGCCTGGGCTACATAATGAGTTCAATTCCAGCCTGAATCACATGCCGAGACCCTGTCTCAAAAGAAAAAAAAAAAAGACCCAATCAGAAAATGGGCAACTGAAATGGATGGACACTTAGAGAGCAAAATAAAAGATAGACAACAAAAAACAGGGAGATAGATTTTTTTGCAAACAGGAATGGGACCAAGAGATGGGGGGAGGGGGAAGAAAAGGGAAGGGGACATAAAAGAATGACACTGAGTTATGTACATGTACCAACTCCCAAACAAATGTGATTAATATGTACAATAAACATGTACTAATAATTTTAAAATATACTTGCACGTGCTTGTGGACCCTTCCTCCCATTTTATAAGAAACACACTTGCGTGTCTTACCTGGCTTCTTCCCTTTTTAGTTTGTGATTTGTAGGATGAACTCTTCTCTGAGTCTATATTCTTTGGTTTTGGAATGAAAGGATTTATTTTTTTCTATCAGCAAGATAGGGTTCCTGCCTATTTTGGAAGTCAAGAAATGAGCACTGAAATTCTTACTCTTCGGAGGGCTGTGGCCTCTGCCCCTGAAGCAATTTCTGTTTCTATCCCAAGTGTGGGAGGTTTGTGTACAGCAGGGGTGACTGGAAGCGAAAAGATACTTTGGAAACTTTCAGACAGCAAAGCACTTGAGTTAACTCTCAAAGCTTCTTTCAGACAGCTGTACTTGATAAAAATATAATGAAAATAGCTTAATTATCTAATTTTAGTTAAAGAAAACTCTAGGCAGAGAAACAAGAAGGAACTCGTGGTGAGGGAGTAAGAGGGACTTGAAGTTCTAGAGGCCTGAGTGGCTACAGAACCGGAAACCTGCCTGAGCAGCCCATGGTGCACGTCCCCACGGAGGGAAGCAGTGCAGACTGTGGATGGTCCATGTCTGTCACCACATGGGGGGCTATGGTGGACTATGGTGGACGCTGGAAAAGAATGTACCCCCTTCTGGCCTGGGATTCACGGGCTGCTGCCTGCCCTGTGCTGTTGGTGGAACCTGAGCAATCAGAATCTAATTCTGTACTATAGTGTATACATGAATGTGTACACTAACTTCCACCATGTGCTGAAATTCTGAGACAAGAAACTACCTTAAAAATCACTGAAGCCTGTAGGTCCCTACAGGAGAAACAGTAAACCAATCCACGGAGAACTTCCTCAGCTCAGAGAGTATGTGTGGATTCCTGTAAAGAACAATTACTGTTAAATGTACAATAACAGTACATAATCACTGCTCTGTCAGGAAATGCACATATTGCTGACAGAGCGTTAGCAAAGGCCACTAATGATAAGCCACAGTTTGGGAATGACAGTTCGCTGAAAATCTGCAGTGGAACTTCAGAGAACTATGTTTAACTCTACAAAGAGATAAAGGGAGGAGTCAAGACTTTCATACAAAATGAAATATTTTGAAGAAAGAATAAGATGGAAGGGATGAGAAGGAGAAAATTTAAGTAAAGAAATAGTTAAAAGATATGCCCAAATCTAAAAAGTACTGATTGGCAATACATGTGTTAGTCAGTTTTCTGTCACAGTATAAAATACCAGAGAAAATCAGCTCAAAGGAGGAATTAGTTATTTTTGGCTCATAGTTCCAGAGGTTTCGTTTCACAGTCACTTGACTGTTTCATTTCTGGGTCTGTGGTGAGACAGAATGTCATGGTCCATGGTGGAAGGAAGTGGTGCAGAAAATCTGCTTATCTCTGAGAGACCAGGAAGGGGGGGGAGGGGGGAAAGAGAGAGAGAGAGAGAGAGAGAGAGAGAAAACAAAACACAAAATATACCCTTCAAGGGCATGTCCCTAGTTAGGTACTTCTTCCAATAAGCCCCATCTCCTACAGTGTCTGCCACCTGTCAGTGGCCCATGTGAAGCCATCAGTGGACTAATCCCCGATGAGGTCCAAGCCCTAATAATGCAATCATCTCCCAAAGGCCTCACCTCTGAACACTGCAGCACTGAGGACCAAGCCTTCCACACAAGATGTTTTGGGTGACATTTCAGATCCAAGCCATAACGTCACACACACGCGCGTGAACACACACACAAACACATGCACACACACAGATATACATGGAATTTATCTGTAATCTCATTCACTAGAGGAGCAGCCGTGAATGCAGGGAGTTAGAGCCCTTGAGTCTGGGCCTGACTGGAAGGGACCTCCATTGACCGAGTGTCACACTAAGGGACACAGCAGGTCATAAACCTCAGGAACCACACGGGCAGAAAGTGTCTACCATGAGCAGATGAAGCAGGAAGCCAGTCGGCCCCAGACACTCTGCTCTAGACATGAGCTTGTAACTGGAGCGGCTGTCAACCTGAACAAATGCGGTATAGCTTCAGCATGCACTAGAGACAAAGATATAATCCTAATAAAACATACACTGTCTACAAAGGATGACAAGAAAATGACAACGTGACAATATTACATGATGTATAACACAACCAAAGAGTTGTAAGAAAATATTTGCCAGATATGAATGATATACCCAACAAAACTTCCATTTAAAAATATTTTTAATTTTAATTAGTACATACTTATAGTACATAATGATTATATTCATTATGGGGAATTTGTATATGTATATAACACATCTCTTTTTCCCACTTTCCCTCTTCCTCCTTTTTGCCAGCATCAGATTCATTTACTTATTTTATAAATACTTACAAAGTTAATTATCATAATGCAGATTAACAACCAGACTAACAGACCAAAAACCTATAAAAAACAGAATACAATTATATTAAATCAAAAGTACACTTTTAGATACATTGCCCATGCTGGATTACAATAATCTTTTTTCTCTCTCTTTTTTCTCTTATCTGTTACTTATTTTGCAATTTATTTGTATATTGAGTCTCTCATATTGAAATTTGTGTGTCTGATTTACTTCATTTAACGTTATGGTCTCAAGGTGCATCTATTTTCCTAGAAATGACTCAAACTTATCCTTTGTTATGGCAGAGTAATACTCTATTGTGTATAAATATCATATTTTTTATGCATTAATCTGTTGATGGACATATCGGCTGCTTCCAAGATTCATCTATTATGATTTGTGCTGCTGCAAACATGGCTATGCATACATCACTGTGGTGTGGTACCTTTACCTCTTTTGAGAAGACACATAGAAGGGGCGTAGCTGGGTCAAATGGAATTTCTACTTTTAGTTTTTGGAGGAATCTTCATACTGATTTCCACAGTGGTTGTACCAGTTTAAATTCCCATCAACAACGGAGAAAGATATGTTTTCCCCTCACCGCCTAGCCAGCATTTGTTGTTGGTTAATTTCTTTTTTTATTTTTTAAGTAATTAATTTTATTAGTACATTTCAAACATACATAATGATCACATTCATCACTGGGACTTTGTACCTGTACATGATGTATATTGCTTGTTCTTTTTTTTTCCTATTCCCCTCCCCTTCCTTTACCCCCTTTTCTCTCCTTCTTCACAAAAGTTTTGTTTCCATTTTTTCCTTCTTTTGTTTTTCTTTTCCCTTGTTTCCTCCCCCCCCCAGTTCTCTTTCGCATTTGAACATTTTCTTCCTATTTCACAGTATCTATTATACATTTTGATCCTTATTTACACTTTCGGTTTCTTGATGATAGTCATTCTTTCTGGAATGAGATGGAATCTCAGTGCTGTTCTAACTTGCCTTTCTCTAACAACCAGCAATGTTGAACAGCTTTTCATGTATTTATTAGCTGCATGTATTTCTTCTTCTGAGATGTGTCTATGCATTTCACTTGTCCATATTTTGATTGAGTCTTTAAATTTGGGAGTCTAAGTTTTTTGAGTTCTTTATATAGGCATCAGTCCTTTGCCTGAGGAGTAGCTGGCAAAAAATTTTTTCGCATTCTGTAAGTTGTCTCTTCACACTCTTGGTTTCCTTTGCTGTGCGGAAGCTTTTTAATTTGATGTGATCCCTTTCGTTGATTCTTGGTATTAACTCCTGTACCACAAGGGGTCTGTTTGTAAAGTCTTTGCCTACACCTACGTCTTCAAGAGTTTTACCTATTTTGTCTTCCTGAAGATTAAATGCTTCTGCTCTAAATATTTAGATCTTTTATCCGTTTCAATTTTAGTTTAGTGCATGGCAAGAGATATGGGTCTAGCATGCTCTCTGTTCGTCATGTGGAAAGCCAGTTTTCCCAGTACCATTTGTTAAAGGATATCTTACCTCCAGCAAAAGTATTTGGCCACTTTGTCAAAGATAAGGTAGCTGAGTGTTCCTGGAGTTGTTTCTAACATCCTCTAGTCTGCTCCATTCATCCATCCGCCTGTTTTTTTTTTTTTTAAATCATTTTGGTTTTGTAGTGTACCTTGAAGTACAGAATGGTAATGGCTCTTGCTTTGCCCTTGTTGCCCAGAATTACTTTTGTTATTCTAGGTCTTTGCTGGTTCTATATGAATTTTACAATTTCTTTCTTTAGGTTTGTAAGGAATACTATTGGTATGTATTTTGAATGAGACTGCATTAAATCTGTACAAAAGTTTTGAAAGTATGGCCAGTTTGACTATATTGGTGCTGCCTATCCAGGAACAGGGAGAATCTCTGTGTTTTCTGATATCTTCTTCAGAGGATGGTAGTTTCATTGTAGGGGTCTTTGGATTTTTCTTGTTTTTCTAGGAACTTGAGGTGCATCATTAGGTTATTTATTTGATCTGCATTCCATCAGAGACTGTCTACTTTCTTCGCTTTCAAAAGCACTGTTCTCTTTCAGCAAAATTGCTACCTGTAATGCCGGTTGCCCCTCTTCATGAATCTTCTCTCTTGCTGCTCTTTCAACATGAAAGTCAGAACAGTACACCTGCATCTGAGCCCTGAGGACAGCCACAATTTCCAAGTCCTCCTCCTGCTTGGTGATGATCTGCTTCACTTCATTCCTCTGAAGCATCTTAGAGGCCAGCACCTTCTCTGCCAGCTCCAGTTTTTCATTTAGTTCCCACAACACCACCTTATCCACCTTTCCTGACTCTCTCCTTCTTCCTCAATTGTTTTCAATGTATTATTATGTTCTTGAACAAGCTTGTTCCATGTTGCCTGCTGAATAACTAACTTGGACTTTTATTCTTCTGTTTTAACTTGTTCCACTTTAATTTCTGATTTCCGCTCGCCACTTGGTGCTCTAACTTTTTGTTATTACAAACAAGCTCCAGTTTCTCATTAAACACTGATGGGCCACAGAGTTTTTCTTCTCGAGGGCCTGACACTTTTCCTGAAGTCTCTTTATTAGCTCAGTTTTGCTCAGTTTTGTATGAGCCTTACACAGCTGCTTAAACAGAGTTGTCACCTGAAGGTTCAACATTTCCACTTCACTTCTAATAGTTTCTTTGTCTTTCTCCTCTTTGTTCTCTTTTTCTGTGTTCCCCCCTGTCTAGACTCAATCTCAGAATGACTATTTTCTCTCTTTTCTAGCTCTGAAATTCTTTCTTTGGCTTCTTTAAGTGAAAATTCAGGTCTCTCCATCTTCTGGTTTTCTTCTCTCAGGCAAGGTAGCAGCTGGATCACAGTTAATTTCTTAAATTCCAAATGCTTTCTGGTACCTTCCACAGATTTGCCTGTGTCCGTGAACTCCATCCTTGTAAGCCTAGGAAGACTGTTCCTGATTGCTTTTATTGTCCCAGTGGCTTCTCCTCCAGCCATCCTAATTTCAACAAAGGAGTGTTTGGAGAGGCCACCAGAGTTGAGCTTGAGCTACTGCTCAGAGATGATGCTGAGCAGGTCTGCCTTTTCACCCTGGAAGCATAGTTGTCTTCTACTTTTGAAATTCTAAACATTGGTCAGTTCTGCTGCCTGTACTTTTAATATGATTTTTAATCTCCTGGATTTCTGATTGAAACCTTTTCATGGGCCCTAATTATTTGGTCGTTCATATTTTGTATCATTTTTTTAGCTCATCTAAGAGCTTTTCATTCGCATCTTCTGAGAGCTCCTGTATCTTTTTGATTATTACTTCTATTGCAGTATCTGCTTAGTTATATCTTCTCTAATCTTGCTGAGTACCTCTTTGAGCTGTTTTCTAACTTCCATTGTTATCTTTCCAACTAATTTGGATGTCAACTTATACTATTCTGTCTCTCAGTGTCCCCTGGATTGGTTTCGGGGGAATTGGAAATTTCAGGAGGCATTTTGTTCCTTTGTCTTCTCATGTTTCTATTTTTGCTTGCTTGTTTGTTTGCTTTGTTCTGTGCTGAGGTTTGTGGATGCTTGTAGTCTAAAGACTTTGTTGCTGGCATAGGGATCTCTTTAGTTGCTTTCCGTGATGTAATTTGGGCATAGCTAACTATAATCCTTTGCCACACCCCCAACATCCAACTAGCTTGGTTCATTTGGGAAGAGAAGGTGCAATGTAGTTAGCCCAGAGTGTTCTTTGGGAATGTACTCTAGTGTTACTAATGTCACAAAGGTAATCCAGGTTTTGGCCTACAGAGAAAGAGCAAAAGTTATGTGACCCTGTTAACATCATGTGACTAAGCTACAGCAGTATCATTCATGACTAATTTGATATGAAAATACTGTAAGAACCAATTTTGTACCACCCTTGGTCCTGGAGAAGAAATCCACAGTTATGCTGTAAACATTAAGACAACCCAGGTATTGACTTACATTCAATGTGTTCTAAATGTGACAGCTATATCTCCATTAATGGTAGGAAAAATTCAACAGTAATTTTACAAACAGAATACAAATCATTAAAAAGATGTACTGTGTACATGTGCCAACTCCCTATGATAAATGTAAACACTGTGTACTGTGAATTTAAAGGCTTACAATCTCATGCTTGACCAACTCAAGTGGAGCAAGGGGTGGGGGTTGGTGTGTTGATGAGCAAGTTAGACAGGACGTATGCAGCTTGGAATGCAAAGTCCTTGGTTTTTATCGTTGGAGGGGGTGGTTAGAGAGACAGGACATATGGTTTGGAATGCAAAGTGTTTGGTTCTTATCATGAAGGAGCCGATAGTTAGAGAGAGGGGACGTGCAGTTTGGAATGGAAAGTTCTTTGTTCTTTATCTTGGAAATTGGCTGTGTTTTGGGAGAAGGTATATAGTCACCATTTCTTAAAGCTCAGAATATTAATGGGGGGGGGAGGTGGATAGTGACTAGATGGCCAGGTCATTTAAACCAAAATGGAGTTCCTTTGTCCTCATGCCTTGTCAGAAAAGATAAAGCCTATTTCTCATATGACCAAGTTGATTTCACCCCAGAGATTCAAGGATGACTAAATATATGTATACCAACACATGTAATATATAAGAATGTAAATCACGTGATCATCTCAGTAGATGAAGAAAAACCTTTGATAAAATCCATTCATTATAAAATTTTCCTTGGTGGAAATTGGTATAAAAGGACCTTATCTTAAAACATAAAACTCATTTATGACAAATGCGCTGCCAACATGATATGAAATGTGGAGAAGTTGAAAGCATTCCCGCTAAAATCAGAAATAGGACAAGTGTATCCACTCTTACCACTACTGTCCAATATAGTACTCAGCACTTTAGCCAAAACAATCAGGCAAGAAAAGAAACAAAAGGAATTTAAATAGGAAAGGAAGAAGCCGAACTATCCCTTTTGCAGATTGCATGATCCTTTACCTACAGGATCTCAAAAATTCCACCAGAAGATGCTTAGAACTAATAAAAGAAAAATTTAGCAGAGTGGAAAGATACAAAATATACACATAAAAATCAATAGCACACCTACAACAGCATTCTTGTTCATACAACAAGTATGAACTCACTGAGAAAGAAATCAAGAAAACAGTCCCATTCACAGTAGTTTAAAAAATTAAATATCTAGGAATTAATCTAACCAAGAAGTTGAAGCCCTGTATAACAAAAGCTACACTGCTCTGAAAAAAGAAATTAAAGAGGACATTAGAAAATGGGAAATACATCACTTGTTCTTGGATAGGCAGAATTACCACGTCAAAATGGTCATCTTACCAAAAATGATACATAGGTGTTATGTAATTCCCATCGAAATGCCATCAGCTTTTTTACACAGAACTAAAGAAAAAAAAATATTCTAAAATTCATGTGGAACTGGAAAGAGACCCAGAATAGCAAAAGCAATACTGGTCAATAAAAGTAAGGCAGGGAGGCATTACAATTCCAGACTTCAAGTTATACTCCAAAGATACAGTAGTAAAGCTGCAAAATACTGACAGAAAAAACAGGCCTTGTCAAACGGAATAGAATAGAAGATGCAGAAACAACCCCAAGTACCTTCGTCTAATTTTTGAGAAAGGGGCCAGTAATACACACTATAGAAAAGATAACCTCTTTAATAAATGATGCTGGGAAATCTGGTTATCCACATGCAAAAGGATGAAATTTGATCCCTATCTCTTAGATGTACTAAAATAAAATTAAGACGGAGTGAAGATGCATATATAAAAATAGAAACATCGAATGTGCTGGCTGGAAGAAAAAAATGGTAAAACTGTTGAAGATACAGGCACAGGCAAGGACTTCATGAATGGAACCCCAACTGCACAAGAAATTGCACAAGATTACCAAGAGTCAACAAATGGGATTATATTAAAGGTTTTCTGCACATCAAAGGAAATAAACAGTGGCTTGAATAGATAACCTACACAATGGAAAAAATTTTTGCCAGCTATTCCTCCAACAGAAGACTATAATATCTTTAATATAGGTAAAGAAAACAAAAATTAGATGCTCCCCAATAAAAATCCTATATAAAGGGCAACTGAAATGAACAGACACTTCTCAAAAGAAGAAATGCAAATGCCCAACTAGTAGATGAAAAAAATCTTTAGCAACTTTTTCCATTAGAGAAATGCAAATAAAACAACACCAAAGTTTCACCTTATTCTAGTAAGAATGGCCATTATCAAGGACTCAAAAAACAAATGCTGGTGAGGTTGTGGGGGAAGATGAACAGTTCTGCACTGTTGATGGGAACATAAACTAGTACAGCTGCTATGGAAATCAGTATGCAGATTCCTCAAAAAACTAAAAATAAAAATCCAGGCTGAGGATTTAGCTCAGTGGTTACAGTGCTTGCCTTATAAGCACAAGGGCCTGAGTTCTATCTCCAGCACCAAAAAAAAAAAACAAAAAAAACCATGTGACTCAGCTATACCTTTCCTGAGTATTTTCCTGAAAGAGTTAAAGGCATCATACTATAGTGATATGTGCACACCATGTTGGCAGCAGCACGACTCACAATAGCTAAATCATGGAAGTAGCCTATGTGCCTATCAAGAAATGAATGGATAAAAAAAAGTCACACAAACACACACACACACACACACACACACACACACACACACACACTGGAATACTACTAAGCCACAAGGAAGGATAAATCTGAGCCCCCTTGAGGCTGTGGAGTGTGAGTCCGAGTGTCATGAATTGATTGGGCATTTCCATTGTCAGTATCTCATGACAGGAGCCATGTATTGAAGACCATGTCTAGAAGCTTCTACTTTGTAGCCGGAATCCACCATGATAATTCAGTTTTTGAAATGGAATTACTGCCAACTGGGAAACTGGAATCTAAAGATGATAATAATTATCTGAACCCATTCGTAGCTCTTTAAGCTTTTGGCCTTGTGGGTGAAAACATATGGCTTTCAAACAACATGCACTTGAAAACTGTGGACAAATTCGGTGAGGTATCTGTGTCATCATTTTTCCCTGCAGGGCATAAGAAATTATTGTGCTTCAAGATATAAGGCAGTAAAGTGAAATGAAGGACTCCTTTGCTGATGTCTATGATTTATATATAAAGTTTGCAATGACCATTTGATGAACCCAATTCTCTCCTTTGTTCTTTTTTAGTTAGATTTTTATCTGGTTTTGGAATCGGTGTGATACTGGCTTCCATAAATGGACTGGGCAGCACTCCATCCCTTTCAATTTCTTTGAAGAGCTTGAAGAATATTGGTGATGTAACATCTTTAAATGTTTTGTAGAATTCTGTAGTGAATCCATCAGATGCTGGGCTTTTTTTAGTTGGTAGATTCTTTATTACTATGTTAATTTCATTCCTTGTTACTGGGTTGTTAAGCATATTTATGTCTTCTTGTGTTAGCTTGGGTAATTTATATGAGTCTAGGCATCTGCCCATTTCTTCAATTTTTGCTAATTTGTTGGAATATAGTTTTTCAAAGTAGTTATTATCGTCTAGATTTTTATAATGTCTGTGGTGATTTCACCTTTTTCATTTCTAATTGCATTGATGTGAATCTTTTCTCTCTTTCTCTTGGTAAGTCTGGCTAAGGGCTTATTTTATTTATTCTTTCAAAGAACCAGTTCTTCAATTTGTTGATTTTTGTACTATTTTTTAATCTCAATTTCATTGATTTCTGCTCTCATATTTATAATTTCCCTCTTTAATTTTGGTTTGGGGCTGGTTTGTTGTTGCTTCTCAAGTATTTTAAGATTTCGCATAAGGTTATTTATTTGAGCTTGCTCTGTTTTCCTAATATGAGCAGCGATTGTGATCTATTTTCCACTTAGAACTGCTTTCATGCTGTCCCAGAGGTTTCAGTGAGTTGTACAGTCATTGTCATTAACTTCTAGAAATTTTTCAACTCTTCTTTGACATCTTCTGTGACCTATTGATTGTTTAGGAGTGTGGTGTTAATTTTCCAGGAGCTTCTGTATTTTCTGTGATTTCTTTGGTTGTTGATTTTGATGTTCACTGCACAGTGGTCTGATAGTATGCATGGGGTGATTTCAATTTCTGTAATATTTACTTAAGCAGGCTTTGTGGACTAGTGTGTGACCTATTTCAGAAAAAGTACCATGTGCAGTAGAAAAGCATGTTACTCTGTTGTAGAGGGGTGGAATACTTTGTAGATATGTATTAAATTCATATGTTCAAGGCTGTGGTTCAGCTCTGATATTTCTTTATTGATTTTTTTGTTTAGATCATCAATCTCTTTGGAAAAGTTGGGTGTTAAGGTCTCCTACTATGATTTTATTAGTGTTTATTTGATCTTTTAATTTGCATGTTTTTGTTTTATAAAGATAGGTGCTCCTGTATTTGGTACATAAATATTTGTCAATGTTATCTCTTCTTGTTGGATTGTTCCCTTAACTAGTAGGTAGTAACCTTTGTCTCATCTCATTTTAACTTAACTTTGTCTCTTCTAAGTCTTAGCTTGAAGTTTACAACATCTGGGATTAAAATTGCTACACCTGCTTATTTTGGGGGTCCTGGTGCATGGAGTATTGTTTTCCACCCTTTAATTTTTAGTCTGTGAATATCTTTTTGGATTAGATGAATTTCTTGAATGCAATAAGCTGTTAGATTCTCTTTTTTGATCCAGTCTGGCAATCTGTGTCTTTTAACTGGAGAGCTGAGGCCACTAACATTCAAAGATGTTACTGAGATATGTTAATTATTTACTATCTTTACCTTCTTTCTCAGTTGGTAACTCCTTTGTTTTACTTTTCCTGATATTTTTGTTGTTGTAGATCCATTGACCTTGCTTGGAGTTTTCATTTCCTCTGGGTTTTTAGCTGTGTTGGTTTTATTGTTTCTGTCAAGAATATTCTTAGGTGTTTTCTGGAGTGCTGGTTTAGCACTCATATATCTTTTAAGCTTGTCTTTTTGGTGTAAATACCTTATTTCTCCATCTATTTGTAGGATATATTTGCTGGATTAGTTAATTGAGGTTGAACATTATTTGAGCTTAGTGCTTGAAATACTTTAGTCCAAACTCTTCTGGTCTTTAGCGTTTGTGTTGAGAAGTCTGCTTAATTCAAATTGGTTTACCTTTATGTGTGATTTTTTTGTTTTTCTCTGCTTTTAAAATTCTGGGGGGGTTGTTGTTGTTGTTTTGTTTTGTTTTTGCTGGATATCCGGTAATTTAATAAGGATATGCCTTCATGAGATTCTTTGGGGTTTTTTTGGGGGGGTCATGTTTGTTATTCTATAAGCATTGTTTAATTGTACTTTAAACTCTTTTCTTATATTTGAGAATTTTTCTTCTATGATTTCTGTAAACATGTTAGTAAATCCATCTGTGTTATCATCTAGATTTTCTCTAACTCCGGTTAGCCTTAGATTGGCCTTCTGGTTATCATCTAGTAGCGGCTGGATAATTTTCTCTTGTTCTCTTATTCTCTTTGTGGATTCTTTGAATACCTTATTGTAACTCACTATTTTGCCCTTAATTTTAGATATTCTGTCTTCACATTAGTTGTTTCTGCAATTTACAAATTCTACAGTTTTTTTATCTCAGATATTACTGTCTGACATCCTTTCAAGGATTCTATATCCTTGTTGAATCAGTCATTCAAGTTTTGAACTGTTTTGGTTAGCTCACCAATTTTTCTTACTTATGTCCCCCAAATTCAACAAGGGCATATTGAGTGACATTGCCGTGAACTTTTGGTTTCCTTTGAACTCATATAGTTTCTCATCCCTTCTACAAACATGTTGTAGAATTCCACTACCTGATATTTTCCTTTCTCTCCCTTTGTGATCCTTTGCACTGACTTCGGAGAGCTGGGAGACATCATGGGTCTTCTGTTGCCCTGCTTCGTCATGCTGCTATGTATGTATATCCATGTATATATGTATTAATTTCCCCTTACCTCCTCCTTTTCTTGGGTGGGTACTATGGGTTGAGGTCTAGTAGAGTGAGGAGAGTTTGTGGTTATACGAATATTTTTAGTAAGATGTTGTCTCCCTATGAAGTCTTTTCAGCTTTGTAAGTGCAGTGATTTACTCCTTCTGTTAATTACTTTAACTAATTTGGTCTTCATCCCTGTGTTTTGCAAAGAGAATTACTTCTGGTTATAACAGCATCAACTTTTCAGAGATGTCCTCTAGGCTTAGTTAGGTATTGGCCTTTGAGTCTGTTTCAGGATCCTGCCACCTTGATTTGCTAGGGAGGAAAGGTTGCAGCTTGTTTGGCCTAGTACCCAGTTCTTTGGTAATGGCCTGTAATATTGTTTGTGACTTCTGGACAATCTGGATATTGGTATACATAGAACACCAATTGACCACATGAACTATGCCCCTCAGCTTAAGTATTACAATTGAAAAATAACAAGAGTATCAAACACAAACTGGATGATGACAAACTCTAATAACACTGTACCTTCTTTAACCACAGGAACAAGATCTATAATTATAGAACAAACTCTAAGACAAACCAGGTATTTATATATAGTCAATATCTACCCAATAGAGCAATTTTACCTTCTTTCAAAATAAAGCAGTGTTCAACTATAGTAAAATATACTTAACTACCTATAGATTCATACAGGTAAATGGTATGGGTATAGAAGTATGAAGTAAAAAAAAAATAAAACAATGAAAGATGGGAGATAGGTGGTAATATTGATGTAAAAGCTCCTATTAAAGAGTAAAGGAAAATTAGTCATACTTGATAATAATAACAGAAAAAGAAACTAAGATAAGGATAAATAATAGGGAATGGAGATTAAACTAGAGAAAAAGAGAAGAAGAACTACTCAGGAAGCAGGTTGAAAGAGCAATAAAAAAGAAGAGAGATAGAGAAAAAAGGGAGGCGTTATTCAAACAAATAAAATGAAGTTATACTAAAAAAGGGAGGAAAATGGGTTGCACAACTCCAAACTCCACCAATAGTAAACAACAATGAAAATAATAATACTAATAATAACAGTAATACAGAGGGAAAAAGAAAAATGGAGTTACATGAAGGGAGAAGAGAAAAAAAGAAAAAAGAAAAAGAAAAATATTCCTGTGTATTTCCAGAAGAGTGTTCTTGCAGAGTCAGCAGTCTTTAATCTTACAAGTCACGTTCCTCTTTGTCCCTCTTCATAGTCTGTGTGTTTGTGTGGAGATTTCTCAGTTCAGTGAGTCCCCTGTCTGTAAACCCTTTTGTGGCGACTGTTCAAGCTGGGGACCAGCCCAGGAAAGTTGTGATGCATAGAATCCTGAGGCTCCTGGCATAGATTCCTGCTGGTTGGGGGCCAATGCTGGATACTTGACGTATATTCTTGTGTCCATGGGACTAGATGCAGACACCAGGTGGAGGCTCATGTCGCCTTGGGGTGCCCAGTGGAATGCTCCCAGGACTGATGTAGGGAGATTCTAGCAGGCCCAGTAAGGACACTGCTGTCTCACTGGTGGCTGGTGTCTCACAGGCACCTAAAGCACAAGACAAAACAGGCAGAACCTTAACCTTTGCTGCTAACCAAGCAGACGACCTCCCTATTATGCCAGGCAGGGACTGTGCCTCGGACTGTGGCAAAATGCAGGGTGGAGGCTCCAATGTGCCTCTAGTGGGCCTGGTGCTGAACAGACACTGCCACAGACCAAGTGTACCAGGCAGAAACTTGCGCAGGATTGGAAGACCCTGTGGAAACTCAGGCTGCCTGGAGGCTGGTGCTAGATGTCTGGCAGTCTTTGTCAGGTCTAGGATTGGAGCAGGGAAGTGAGAGCCAGATGTAGACTAAAAGGATCCTGGGGTGTAAAGTAAGGACTCAAACCAGACTAGTGTTAGCTCTGTGTGCTGGATGAATGTCCCCGTTGGCGTGAGATAAACTTCAGGCTCCTAGCGATGACTTGGGTGTCCCTGGGCTCCAATATTGAGGACTCCCAACACAAGCAGTGATTGTCTTTATTGTCTTGGAGTCTGAGATTAGGTGAGTGGGGAGGGAGCCTCACCTTCCCCTGATCTCTCACACCTGAAGTGTGCTGTTGAAAATGATGCCAGACTGCAGCCTCCTCAGTGTTTGTAGTGTGAACAATGAGACAAAGGATCTCAAATAACTCTAGTGTATCCTGTGAAATTAGACTCTGCCATGCTTCTTGGATCCCTGCAGTTATTTAGACAAGTTCTCAAAATAGCTGCTCCCATGGTAGGTGAGGCCCTGTGGGCTGGCCCTGTCAGATCAGTTCTCCTTTTCTTAACTCTTATGCATATATTTTGTTTGGTCTACAAGTCTCTTCTTTCAAATTAATTTTTTGTATCAAGGTGTATGCCTCTCTCCTTCTTCCAGCTACCTGTGTTTTTAGTTGATATCTGAATCTCTCAGATGTGACTCCTCCTCTATTCAGTAATATTGGATCTGAAGGAATTTCTTTTATATTTAAAAATAGCACATCCTGTTTCACATTGATTATCTACAATATTTACTTGTGAAATTTTATTTCTAAAGAGCGCTTTCTCAATCATTGTGAAATTTTTTTAAATTGAGAAGCTTTGACTTTCTTTACTCAGACCAATGTAGCCATTCAACAATAACAATGTCATTGTCAAGATTTGGTGGCTGAATGTAAAACTAAAAGATTCTGCAGAAATGAATGAAATTGGTAGCACATGCATTGATTTATTTGTGGATTTGGAAATACTCTAAAATTTATAACATGCAGCACTACCTAAGAAGCTGAAGCAAGAAGCTTTTGTGGCGCTTAATGTTGCATTCCTGCTTTCGCTGGAAGCTGGGAATAGTGATTCTGCTATAATTTTAGAATCCTGGAGCCATAGATGTAAACTGGACCAAAGACACAGGCCACAATGAAACATCTTCTCACTGTCATGATGTGCTCTTGTATTTCCTGTCTCCTAGAAAATAAACTAGGAGTTAAACAAACCTGTGTTGATATCTGTACTTATAAAATGCTGCATTACAGCTTGAGACTAAAGAAAAGCTTGGATTATATTAACATTTTTACTTGGCCTTTTAGGCTATACACTGGAGAAGACCAGGAATGGTCTCTCCCGTATTATACTAAGTGCGTGATTTCAGTGTAAAATAGTAAATGTCCATAGAAAAGCAAGGAATATTACCAGATATTTTCTGTGTTAATTGTGAGCACTTGAGGATTTTGTTTTGTTCAGAGTGAGATTTGAGCAATAATTATAAGCTTGATCCTGTATCACTGTATGAAGTTGGTACCATAATTTTTTCTCTATTTATTTATAATTTCTTAAATAAAGATGTCTATTCCAAAAAAAGGGACGATATGTTTGCATTATCTGTAGGAAAATGAATTGATCTTGAGACCATAATACCAAGTGAAATAAGTCATTCACGATAGGTCAAATATTGCATGGTTTCTCTAATATGAGAGACCCCAAAATATAAAGAATTAAATAAAAGAACCATATTAAGAAACAGGGAGGTAGACTCTGTAGAGCTGGGAAGGGGTTCTGGGGAAGAAGGGCCACAGGAGAGTCAAGGGGTAGGAAGAGAATGAATGAGCAAGGTGTGATACATATATTTATCAACTCCCAGTCGGAATGTAATCACTAGTGTAATATAAACTGTGAAAAAATTTTAAATGAATAAGAGAAAAATAAATACATCTCCAGTCAAATTAAAACTGAGACAGCTTCCTTGCATTGGGCAATCACTGAAAAACTACTTTATAAAGAAGGAGAATGATCCAGGAGGAAAAATTTGAAAAGGGGTGAGAAAAAATGAGCAAAGAACTTGACAAATGGGGTAAACTTGAACACTGATTTCATAAAAAATAATTTATAATTATGGAGGTTACTATAAAACAACATGGGATAACAAAAAAAGTGAGATGAGATGACCTAAGATTCCTTTATTTTCAGGAAATGGGTAGAGACTTTGATTAAAGTTTGAGTCAGATCTCTAAGAGAACAGGTTACATTTACAGCATCCAAAAAAGTGAAGGAAAAATAGAATCAAAATTTAAAATTAATTACACAAAAGGAAGAATAGAGAGAATGAAACAAATAAAAATAATTTGATAGAAATAATGCCATATACATCAATAATCACAGTATCTTAAATGGAAAAAAAGCCTCATGAATTAGACAAAGGCAATGAGGAGATTTGATAGAAAACCCAACGTAACTATGTAGTGCCACAAGAGATATTACGATGGGAAAGGGGATTATCTTATTTCATAATAAAATACTATAATTGGGTAGCTTATAAACCATCGAAATTTGCTTCTCACAGTTCTGGAGTTGGGAAGTCCAAAATCAAAGCCCTGTCAGATAGGGCCACTTTCCGGTTCATAGACCAGGCCTTCTCCTTACCCAGATCTCTGGCCTCTCTTTTATAAGGTTATAGTCCCATTTATGAGGGCTCTGCCTTACCTAATCACTTCCCAATAGCCCCGTCTCCTAGTAACATCATCTCAGGGGGCAGGTTTCAACAACAAATTTTGTTCTGAATATTCAGACTACAGTAGGGATCATATAATAATTTTTAATATACTGGCAATGTATAAAAACACTTTCAATAACATAGCCTTATTGCACACAATACAAATTTGACAGAATTGCAAAGAAAAAATATAAATCCAGTTTCATAGTAAAAAAAAATTAGTATGAATTTCAGGTAATTGAAAAATAAAGCAAAAAATGAGTAAAGAAGAACAATTTTCCTACTTGTATGTACACAACACAATTAGCTATATGGATTCAATGGATAAATACCAAACATAAGACTCAGTTGTTAGGGAATACATTTTATTTTCAAATACATATGGAAACATTTATAACAGTTGACTACCACTACTAATACCCCAAAAAGTGAATCTCAATAAATATTAGAGTTACTACTCTTTTTCACAAGCTATAATATAACTTGTATAGCAGTCAATAAACAACCGAAGAAGTCCCATTTTTGGAAGATACAAAGATGGCAGATATTACAAATGATATGATAAATGTTATAGGATAATACCTTTGAACAATTAGATTAATTTGATAACTATCTAGAAAAATGTGACCTATTAAAATAGTCTCATGGAGAAATATAAAAATACTGTGACAATTTGGACCGTCGATTTGACTGTATTAAGTGATGCCTGGGAGGTTAGTAAAGCACACTTCTGGTGTATCTCCAGAGGCATTTCCAGAGATGATTGTCATGTGAGTCAGAAAACTGGAGATGGGGAGACCCACTCTGATTGCGAATGGCATGTCTAATAGGCTTGTGGCAGATGGAAGGAAGGGGAAGGAGGAAGCTGGCCTGGAATAAAAACTCCATTCTACTTGAGTGGGTCCATTTTTTGCTACTGATTCTGCTCCTGTAGAAAACCCTAACCAACGCAAGCACGAAGTACAATTGTAAGGAAATTGCAGCAGGAGTTACCAGTCTACAACAGAGAGAACAAAACTCAAGTAGGCTCTGACAGGTTTAGAGTGAATTAATTCATTCTTTCAACAGATATTGATCAAACATCTACATGTGTAGGTACTGCATTCATCAAATCTTTTCCCTGACTTTCCTGGCCACACAGGGAGATTACTTTTCCTAGACTCCGTTAGAGACTGGGGCCAACACAGTGTGATTCCTTCGCTTCTGGGCTGAGGGTTGAGAGCCGCATGCCTCTTGCTGCTCAGTGGCTTGAAGCAAAGGACTCCAGGGTGTTGGAGCCACGGGATGAAGTAGCCCAGGTTCCCAAGTCACTGCTCAAAGATGAGCACCAAGAAGAGCTGTAATTTGTAGCAGGCAATGACATGCTGAAAAAATTAGTGTTTATTGTATTAATCCTGACGCTGTAGGACTGTTTGCTACAAGAGGTAGCATTAACTATCCGAGTGAACATACTTGCATCAGATATTCTTGCAGGGTCTTGGGATGCATCAGCGTGAAGCAAATAGTGCCCACCCTCCTGGAACCTCTACTCTAGTGAGGGTTCTGGCAGGCAGGTGAATATTAACAATAAAGAAATGATTACACAATATATTAAAAAGTTTGAGGTGTTATAAATTTTTAAAAAAGCAGAATAAAGTAAGAACCAGGAATTCTGGGCATGGGGTGAAGCCTGGCATGCTGGTCTTTTAAACAGGGTTTGGATCTTACCTGTCCCCCAAGGTACATGTGTTAAGGACTTCTCTTCCAGGGTGATGCTATTGGGAGGTAGCTGATCTGTTAAGAGGTGGGGTCTAGTGGGAGGTCTTTAGTTCTCTGGGGCCAGGCTATTGAAGAAAATTGTGAGACCCTGAACTCCTTTCTCTGTTTCATAAAATAATAAAATGATGGATGCTTTCAATGGTTCATTAACAGACTATATAAATATTAAATAAATTTAAGATTATGATGGAAAATTGATAATTTAACATTTACATTAAAATGTGAAGAGTAGAAAATGTTAGAGTAAGAACTCTCAAGAAAGAAACCTACGAATTTTTTGAAGACCTTTCTAAGAGCTCTGAAAATTATTCAGTGATTGGCAGGAACCCAAATCGTTATTGAAGAAAAACTGCTTGATAAAAAGAGAACTTTATGGTTGTGTTTCAACTTGCCGCAGCTTATTTTGGTAACAACAGAGCTTTGTGTTGTTTCAACTTGCCCCATTCCTGTCCTACGTACACTCTCCAGCTCTGTTTTAATCTTGCAAAACAGCACCCTGCATTCGTGGTGTAAACCAGCAATCTTTTTTTTTAATTTAATTTTATTTTAATGGTGCATTTTAGGTGTACATAATGATAACATTCATCATAGGGGGTTTGTATAGACCAGCAGTCTGAGGTGGGGGAGGGTTGAGGGAACAGGATGGAGCTGGAGTTTTTTTTAAAGCTTCATTTTCAGGAACCGTCATTCATGGACCTCTGAGTGGGTCTCAGAAAGACCCCCATGTAATACTATCTGCTGTTTTTCTAACCAGGATCTCCTCTCCTGCAAAATGCCCTTTACTTAGAGGAGGGGAGATTCAATGAAAGCAACTTCTAGTAATTGTTTAACTTTGTGGTGTATGCAGGGGTGGGTAACAGTTGACCCAACAGAGGAACCGAAGAGCTTTAAAGGAAAACTTGAGAATAGATGTACACAAAGACTTTGAAAAGCTTTGTATTTTCCTCAGCATCTAGAATACCATGCACTTTTTAAAGCTGGACCCTTCCCAGAATCACTCAGCAATAATTGGTTTCAGGTGCACATAATAAAGAATTCAACCTTGCCTAAGTGAAGTCTTGCTCTTGGCTTTTAGGAACCAATCTTTTATTCCTTGGAATATTAAGCCTGGTAGGAGTTTCTTTGATGCACTTGGGGCCTTTGGGGCATTGGATAGTCTAACAGCATAATTTGGAGTGGGTGATGGCTACACTAGATAGTTTTAGGATGAGAGTTGGTCGTACCAAAAGACCAATGTGATTTAAGTTGGGGACTTTGGTTCATGTGGCATGAACTCACTTCCAAATGGCTGAGATTAACCTTGTGGGCAATTAATCACACCTACATGATAGAGTGCAAATAACTTTGATCATGAGAACTACACATACTACTGCACATAGATGGAAGCATGTAAGGGCATCCTGACCCCATGGTGAGAGAATGATTGGAAACTCTGTGTGTAGTGCTTTTCCTGGATTCTTCCTTGTGTGCTTTTTCTTCTGGCTAATTTTAATCTGTATTCTTTCCAAGGTTACAATAAGCTACAGCCTTGAGTGTAATAGTTTTCAGTGAGTTCTGTGAATAGTTCTAACAAGCAGGTCTCACCTGCCAGGCAAATCGCAACCCTTGGTTTGATTCAGCTGTCTTCCATCTCTGCATAACACTCATGTTCCTTGACCCAATCATCAACTTCTCAGACACCAGTAGAAATCCAAACTTTAGCCTCAGCCAATCTAACATTACTCAGCAATCATTTATATTCATGGTGGGTCTTTAAAGATAATATGAATTACTAATATCTGGCATTTATTGAGTGCTTATGATGTGCCATGCAATGTTTTGATCACCCTGCATGTTTTATCCCATTTTGGTATAGGACAAATAAAACTCCCAACCTGCTAGATGTCAGATGTGCTGAGTTCGTGTCCCTTGCCATCAAAGAATGAATTCCAAAGGACCACAGAGGATAAGAGTAGGAAAGGTTTATTGAGAGGTATCTCCAGAGAGACAGGAGGGGTCCAGGAAGTGGGTTGCCACTGAGGCCCTTTGTCAGGGGTAATTTATACAACAAAGTCACAATGTGGGTACGACGTGGGTCAAACTATAACCAACCTATCACATCACAAGTATAGCTGCTTAGCTAATATTGGTCACTAGGTAAGTGTTCACATAGTAAGGGCACATGGAAAGAAGAAAGGCATTTTTGGGACTGGATGGATCTCGATGCTCTGACCATCCACCTGGTGACTGATGCCTCTCTGGACTTCCTGGACCACGTGGTGCTAAATATAGTACAGTTCCAAGTTACTGCTTATCCCTCAGGCCTGCATGTAGACCCGGCCATTGCATCTTTATCTTGAGGCCTGGTCTTCTTCAGCTGCACCTCCAGCCACAATTCTGATGTCCTTATTTTTTCTACTGACTTCCCAGAGAGCGAGCCCAGGCCCTCTCTGATTGTGTATTAATTTCTATGTAACTTAACTGCCTGTAATAATTCAATCTTCATAAACACGTTGTGAGACTGGTGTCGTTGGTTCCATTTGACATGTTAGAGGAGACATAGAAAGACTAAGCTGTTTGCGCAAAACTACTCTCCTGGGAAATTTCGAAATACAAGTAGTTAGGCTCCAGACCCCACAGGTTCTTATTCCACTGAATCTCATGCTCTCCCAAACCTCCACCCGAGCTACTCTCAGCGAAATTCAGAAAAAATAGAACTCAGGTAGGAAATGCCTTCAAGATCCCATCCCCTTTTCAGTTGCAATTATTTATGCCTGTCCTAATGTTTGTCCTGTTCCCACAGAAGGCCATGTGCTCCTGGTGTCTGAAGTGATACCTTCAGCTATGGTTGAAGTCCTTCCTCTTTCCACTGTTTCAAGAATATGTTGCAGGAAATTCCTTGCCGCCCAGTGTGTACCACCAATCCCACTCAGTCCTCCACTGAGGCCTGTAAATATTCTCAGTCCTCTCCCTCTTAACGTCCCCTGAACCACATGCCCCAACTATTTCCCTCTTTCTGTCTTTCACATCAGAGTCGCCCTTCCACACTTACTCCAAGACTCTCATTTTCTGATCTTCTTCCAACATCACTCTATATAACATCGTTAGGTCACCAGCAACTGCTCAGCTTTTTACTACTTTGTTCCCTATCCCCTTACGGAAGTACCGTCTGACTTCCCAGATATCACACTCCTGGATCTTCCTTTTCCCCTCTGCCTTGCTCCACTGCAATGGATCCTCTTCCTGTATCTCTCAAATGTCAGCATTTCCAAAGTTTTGGTTAGAGGGCCCTTATCACCTCAGCTTTTATTCCCTCACATGAGCATTTTTTTCCCTGGGGTTGCATTATCACCCGCCTGCTGCCAATACCCAGGTCTGCATCTCCACCTGTACCTTCTACTCAGCATCAGACTCTGCATTCAGCTCTCCACTGGGCATGTGCACCTGTCCTCACACCCAGTGTGTCCAGTGCTGGACTTGCCATCCTCGTCTTCTAATCTGGCGTGCTGTTCTCAGACTCAATTGATAACGCAATTCAGAAACCTGGGCCCTGCCCTTGGTTCCTTCCTCTTTCCTGAGCCCCTAAGGGGGTCAAGTACCTACAGCACACCAGATCCACTGTGAAACTCCTGTTATGCAATGATTTTATTTTATTGCTTAAGAGATAAGAATGTAAGAATGAAATGTTTTCGGCTTCTGGCACTTACTAGTGGGAACATCAAAGCAGGGCTCCTTAAGCTATTACAGTTTTCTTTCAGATTTTGTGGGGGGGCACGTGGAACAGGTTCCTCCAGCCTTCATCTCTCCCTGGCCCTAGACCAGGATGTACTCTTCTTAACCACTTTTTTAAACAGATGGTCATCCTGCTTTTATTTTTGCAATGTGTATTTTTATTAGTGCATATATATTTTACAAAATATTGGATTTCAGTGTGGTATTTTCGTAAATGCAGATAACATCTTTTGACCATATCCAACCCCTTATTACCAACCTTTATATCCTTTTCCCCTTCCCCTTATTCCCTTTCTTTTGTCTAGTGGTCTTCCTTCTGCTTTCATTTCTTCTACTCTTCTTTGATTCCACATATTAGGGAAAGAATACAACACTCATTTGCTGAGTCTGGCTTATTTAACACGATAATGTCCATTTCTATTTGTTTCCTGAAAATGATATAATTTTGTTCTTTATGACTGTATAATACTTTATTATATATGTGTGTGTATTTTGACTATTTTGAATTGTGCCATAATACTCATGGATATGTAGGTATCTTTATAGTATGCTGACTTCAATTCCTTTGGGTATATACCAAGGAGTGGTACAACTGTATCATATAGTATTATTTCTAGTTTTTGGTTTGTTTATTTCGAGACAGGGTCTCAGTATGTAATTCAGGCTGGCCTTGAACTCATGGCAATCCTCCTGCTTCAGCCTCCCAAGCAGTGAGCTTACAGGTGGGTGCCACCAACCCTTACTTATTTTGAGGTTTTTGAGGAGCTCCAGACCTATTTTCATAGTGGCTATACTAATTTACATTTCCACCAAAAGTGTACAAGCTCTCCTTTTCCCCTGCATTCTAGCCAGTATTTATTGTTTTTTCTATTCTTTATGATAGCCATTCCAACTGGTGAGGTGGAATCTCAATGCAGGGGTTTTTTGGGGGGGGTTGCTGGGGATCAAACTCAGAGTCTTGTACTTGCTAGGTGAGCACTCTACCACTGAGCTAAATCTCCAGCCCCTCAATGTAGTTTTGATTTGCGCTTCCCTAATGAGTAACAATATTGAACATCTTTTCGTATAGTTATTGGCAATTCGTATTTCTTCTTTTGAGAAATATCTGTTCAGTTCGTTTGCCCATTTTTGTCATTTTGATTGGATTATTTATTAGATAGGGATTTTTTGAGTTCTTTCTATATTCTGGATATTTATAATTTGTTGGAAGAGTAGATGGCAAAGATTTTCTCCTATTCTGCAGGTTGTGTCTATACTCTGTTGTCTCCTTAGCTGTACAGAAGCCATTTAATGACATGCAGTCTTATTTGTGCATTCTTGCTATTGTTTCCAGAGCTATTGAAGTCCTATTCAGGAAGTTATTGCCTGTGTCTGTATCTCGATGTATTTCTCCTATGTTTTCTTCCAGCGGTTATATTTAGATCTTTAATCCATTTTGAATTGATTTTTTTGCAGGACGATAAATGGGAATTTACTTTCAAACTTCTACATGTAAGTAACCACTTGCCCCAACACTGTTTGCTGGAGAGACTGTTTCTGCCTCATTGTATGTCTTTGGTCCTTCGTCAAGAGTCTGATTGCTGTAGCTGTGAGTGTTCACTTCTGTGACTTCTATTCTATTCCATTGGTTTACATGTCTGTTTTTCTTCCAGTACCATGCTCTTTTGTTACTATGGCACTAGTATATCTTAAAATCACATATTATGGTACTCGCAGCACTGCTCCTTTTACTCAGGATTGCTTCAGCTATTCTGGGTATTTTGCATTTTAAGATCAATTTTAAGTTTTTTTTTTTTTTTTACTTCGTTGAAGAATGTCATTTGTATTTGATAGGGATTGCGCTGAACCTGTAGCTTACTTTGAGTAATATTAATATGAATAATAAAATTAGGGCTGACAGACCACTCCCTCCACTCGTCCAAACCAGGGTAATGCCCCAAGGCCAATTCTGTGACATTTGTCTGAATGCCTACCACCTGGAGGTAGAGATAATACACATCCTGCCATATCCTCCCACGTGACCTACAGTAATCTTTCTTCAGTTGGAGCTCACTGGATGTTCATGTATAGGGACTGCATCTCACACACCCAATTACGACAAGTTCGGAAAGAACTTGTGCAAGACACACAGCAGCCATAACTCAGTTACCTGTCAATCATGTTGTCAGTCGTGCTCTGGAAGGCCCAATGGGAGGTGCCCTAGACCCAAAGCAACATTTTAAATCCCTAAACCTGACATATTCAGCTCTGGTGCCATTTTCCTTTCTGCTGGCGCAAGCCCACCCACTCGATGTGTACTGTCACTTGTTTAAAACTTTGCTGCTTTTTCCTTATCCATCACATGCCAAGTCCAATTCTTTGTTCTTCATGCACAAGGATCCAGAAATCTGTGCACCCCTATCACCCATGGTAATAATAGGCCCACTTGAACAATATTAATTCTACTGATCCATTTCCATTTTCTAGTGCCTGTCACTGGACTGGGCATGAGAAGATCGCTGAGGCTGAGACAAGAGCCTAATACACCCTTTTGTAGAATAACTTTGCAGATTCACTGACTCCTGTCAAAGAAAAAGAATTTTTAGGATGCATCAGTAAGAAGCAAAGGAAGGGTTCATTAGGCAGAGATTTTAGGATGCACGCAAGAGCACAGTGTGACACTCAAAGAAGTGAGACATTATTTCCAGGAACAGGGAACATTTATGGTTCTCTTGAAAGAGTAGAAACCTAAATAAAACATGGCTCACTCCCCAGAAGGGTGTAGTCCATTCTACAGGTATGGGCCCAGTTTTTTTTTAATAGATAATTTAAACATTCTTTGGATTTTTAAAAACCGTTTCCCTTATTTTAGAATTAGATTCCTGCTCTGCATTTTTAAAATTAAGCCAATTTAGGAACTTTAAGTATTCCTGAGGCATTTTGGATATGTTGGGTCTGGTAGGGAAGGAGCCTAAACTTAACCGAAGGAGTATTGATATAGATTGCATTGGATAATTTTGGCTAGGTTCCCGGAAGTTGCAGTTTTATTTAAGTTCAATTTTTAGTTATGATTTCCTAGTCTTTTTTTTAACCTATCTTATTTCTTCTGTTCTATCTTATGCTTTCTTCAGTTTTTTTCTTCATCACTCTGTAATTTCATTGTAGAACTCTTACTTCCAGTAGCTTGATTCCTAAGTATTTTTTGAAACTTTTATGAATGAAATTGTTTTCCTGATTTCCTTCTCAATTGTTTATTATTGGTATTTAGAAAAATCAATGATTTTTTTAAATGTCAATTTTGTATCCTGCTACTTTTCTGAATTTATCAGATGAAAGAATCACTTGGTAGAGTCTTTAGGGTCTTCTCTTTCTTTTGGTTAGTTTGGTTAAGGTTTCATCAATCTTATTTTTCTTTTCAAAGGACCAACTGTATATAGCTATGACTGTCTACATCAAAAAATCAGAGAACTATCACATAAATAATAATGCATCGCAAATTCTTAGAAAGAGCATAGTTGAAATTAAGGAAATAGAGACTAAAAGAACAATAAAAATGCAAGGGACTAGCAAAAGGAAAAATGAAAAAGTAAGGTTTTTTAAAAGTGAAGATAAGAGGAGAAAAGAGCAAGCGATTATAAAACCAATTAGAGAATAAAAGGGAAATAAAATTAGATGAAGGAAAAATGAAATGCAAAAGAAAAGCAAATAAACAAGATAAGAAATAGAGCAATGAGCCCTTCAAATTTCTGCAATGCAGAGGTGAGTCAAATGATTAAATTTCTTTCTAAGATCTGTAATAATGGAATCTAACCAGGCATGGGGAGAAGTAGGCAGTTGCATATGAGCCTATAGCCTATCTCCACTCTCACCTAACAAACTGGTACTGAGCCCTGCCCCACCTATCCCATTAGGCAGGACCAATCGATGATAACAGGGTTGTATTCACCCAAAAAGCTTTTTATTGCAATTTTGTTTCCCTTCAGCATGCATAGAGCAACTGCTAACTTCAACCAACTTTGTGACATGTAGGTTGGTTAGGCAACTTTCTCACTCCAGAGGCCCATCTGCAATCTGTGCACTCCAAATGAATTGGCGAGTTGAGGCAGGAGATTGGGGCATGGCCACCTGGCTGGGAAAGTGGGTGATACCTGTCAGTCACAGACACCCAGGACACGCACAGAGAAGAACAGTTCTGAGCCCTTCACCTGGGTCCAATCAGAGAATGCTATCTTCAGTTTTTCCGGTGTGAAATGAAGTGAGTTTTGACAGGATGGCTTAGATCTGATGTCAAAATGGGGATACAAAATATGGCTGCCATTAAGCTGATAGCCACTTTAAGTACTTCTTTTTGTACTTTTAATTGGCCTGCACTCATTCTGCAGAGCCTATCTCTTCTCCTACCTTTAATAAACCTAAAACCTCACTACTTTGTATCCTGTCCAATTCTTTGTTTAGGACGACAAATACCTAGAAAGAGTGTCTAGAAGGATCCCATAGCACCCCAGCCCCTGGAACCTTTTTCCAGAACCAGTAGCAGAGTGGGTTTGAAAGCAAGCAGATTACTGAGTTCTCCACTGGGGTAGGGGTATATCTTGTCCCTGCCCTCTCTGGCTCTTTCCCTTTCTGTTTCCTGACTTCCAAGAGGTGAGCAGCCTTCTTCTTCTTCCATCTCTTCTGCCATATTTCTTCCTTGGAGCCAGCCAGCTATAGACTTAAGCACAGCAAAATGGAACTTTGAGAGTTATAATTTTTTTCTTTAGAAACAAATGGGTTCTCCAAATTTTGCCAGACCTAGGATGTAAACAGCCACCTCCTTCTCTTCTCAACCCAGATGATCTACATCTCAAACATGCTCCACAGAGCGAGTTCAGGCCAACTAACAGTAGGAAAAGAAGTGTTACAGTTGAGTGGGCCAGAAATAATCCAGGTTCTTATGTACAATGAAGAAAGAATTCCAAACTCATACTCTGTTGTAGGTAGAAGGTAGCTGCATTTATTGGAGATCTCTGGGAAGGTAGCAGACAAGATGAGGGGAAGGGAAAAGGGTAGGAGCAAAGAGTAAAAGGGGCAGAAGGCACACACAAGTGAGGAGCAAAAAAGGAATGGCGTGTGAATGGCGTGAGCTAACTCAGGCTCCTTGAATTTAAAGGGTAGCTATCTCTGACTTCTAGGTGCCTCCCACTGAGTCTCTCACTGGCGTCAGAACCCTGCCCCATAGGGTGGGGTGATTACTTAGGCTATCGTTATTATATTTTATGTTTACTCTAAGAAGGTGGAAGTATAGATAATCCTTAAGATGTTTATGTTTATAGTTGAACTTTTAAGGAAGGGAGTGGCTCACTTAGCTCCTTTGTTTCTGACTGTACTAGAAGTACACTCTGCAGGGTGAAAAGGAACCACGGTGAAAGAGATAACATGGTGGCCAAGAATTGCATTTCCCTATCCTTAGGCTGAAGTCAGGTCTACACCATCCTATCAAAAACCTGCTTGAGGTCTCATGAGGATTCTGAGGTTTCTTGAGGTTTCTGAGTGCAGGGTTTTGGGAATTGTTCTGTATATGTGTCCTGGAACTCTGTGATCAACAGATCACACCTACTTCCCCAGCCAGTTTGCCATGCCCTGAGCTCCTGCCTCACTAGGTCCCTGTCTAGTGACAATATTACCAGCCACTTAGGTTCATATGCTCAGATTTTTTGTTTTCCACTGACCAAAACACAGGAGGCCATATATTTTGGTAAAAAGGAAAAATGCTCTATTTAAAGCTACTTCCAAGGAGGTGCAGGGGCCTATTCACCACAAATCACCATCTCATCTTGTACAGGTAGGCAAGGGTCCTTTAGAGTAAAGAACAGAGGGGCAGGGGAGCACAGAGAGATAATGCGGATCTCCACACCTGATTTATCACTTCCAGCCATCTTTTCTAACTCATTGTCCCAGTTTTTGCAGAAAGGAAATTGGGCTCCAGGCCTTCTGGTGTCAGCGTCTACACATTCTGTCACTTCTTTCGAGCTGAGAAGAGGAGAGGGTATTGGTTGTGTACTCAGCAGGAGGAAGTCTGGAGATGTTGCTTATCTCTAAAAGAAAAAAGTCTGTCTTTTAAATTTACATTTTGCAGTGTGGGTTACAAGGACATGCAAAAAAAAAAATGCCAGGAAAGATGAAGAAATTCTGGAGTTTTCTCTTGTCTCCTTGTATTCCCTTTACCTTCTCTTTCTTACTATATGAGACCCTTGCACACCCACACATCAAGGGATGGTGATTTGTTGCGCTATAAGACACTCCATCTTCTTGGAGCTTGCTTTGAGTAAATCCTTTTTCTCTTCACCAAGCATGGCCTCCCATGGTTCTTTGGGAGCAGTGAAAAATACCTGAGCATAAGGACTTGAGTGTCCACAACAAACTGCAACTGTGAAACAAAACAAACCTTTCCTCCTTTAAGTTGTGTATGTGTCAGATATTTTGTCCCAACAACAGAAAAGCAACTAGTAGTGAGCACACTCTTCCTCCCTTCCTTCCTTCCTTCCTTCCTTCCTTCTTGCCTGCCTGCCTTCCTTTCTTCCTTCCTTCCTTCCTTCCTCCTTCTTCTTCTCCTCCTCCATTTCTTCCTCCTTTTGTGATACTGGAGATTGAATCCAATGCTTCACATTGAGCTACATCCCCAATCTCTGTTTATTTTTAATTTTCAATCAGGGTCTTGCTAAGCCACTAAGTTACCTGGGCTAGGCTTCGTCTTCCCTGCCTCAGCCTCCCAGGATCCTGGGATTACAGGTGTGTACCACCATGCCCATCCTGCAGTAGATTTCTTCTCCAGAGCTATCGTGCAATCCAGAAGCAGTCGTCTCTAGACTAATTCCCCTAATGGGATTTTAGTTTGCAGTTAGTGTGGGTTTCTCCTGTGGCTAGGGCTGCCAACCCATTCTGTGTCCCTAGAGCTGCCAATCCCCTCTGGGCTTACCTTGTGCTTGCAGAGTTACCCCTCCCCCTTCCCTGCCTCCAAGGAATCCTGAGTCAGGGTTGCAGACTACTTCATACTTTCTTGATTCCTGGAGCTCTTTCTCTCCTTGGAATATTGTTTCTCATTTCTAACTCTTAAATCTTCTTCCAAGTTTCTTTTTTGAATGACATGGAACTTGGCAAGCAGAGAATGGATTATTCTTCTGACAAGGTGGAGTAGTTTCAGCTGGGTTACTTGAGCCTAAGGAAAAAAAATTAGTGAAATCCTCTTGTTTTTGTTTTCATTCTTTGGTTCTCCTTTGCTTTCTCCCCTGCATCTCCTGTTGTTCACTGAGGTGTCTCAGAGAATTCTGTCCCTGCCATGAGAAAGAGAAAGGAGAGCAATGTCACACAGCACAGAGGAGTCCAGGGTCACACATAAATACTGCGATTTATCTTCTCTTTCCCAGCTCTTGGGGGAGAGAATTTTCAAGGAATTAAAAATATTTTTGATGCTATAATAAGATGGAGTGTTCTGGTTTGGATTTCATGTACTCACAGGTAGGGGTTCTGGGAGGTGATTGGAGCTTGGGTGCATCATGGTATACATCAGTGGATTAGTCCACTGATGAGTTTATAACTGATCAGCTGTTAAAAGGTGAGATCTGTGTGGAAGAAGTGGATCCCTGGGTTGGAAGAAGTGGGTCTCTTCCCTGGTCTTCTCTTCATTCTCTCTGTTTCTGCTTCCTTGCCATACCATGAGCCACTTCTCTGCCATGCCCTCTGCCGTGCTGTCCTGCCTTGGAGCCAGCTAACTGTGGACTGAAATTTCTATAAACTATGAGCCAAAAGAAGCCTTTTCTTCCTTAATCTGCAGGAGTTGTGTACTGTCTCAGTGATGAAGAAAGTAACTGAGACATGGAGAAATCTTGATTCACCAAAATTCCAAAGAGGCTGAGGAAGGCAGCCTGAATTGTGAAGGATGGGTGATGAGCAGTTGGAATAGAGCAGCCATTATCCCCTCAGGTGGCTGTGGAGGGTGGGAAGGGTGACTTGGTGGGAGAAGTTGGCTTTGAAAGAAGACAGTGAGAGGAGTGCTAACAAGATGCAAGAAGCAACTGAGTATTCAGCTCAGTGGTAGAGCACTTGCCTAGCATCCAGAAATTTACAGGCTTTAATCCCCAGCCACACACACTCCTTGGACAACCTCAAGATACTGGTAACATTTTTTGTATTTTGAAGTTTTTGGATGCTGTACTCAGGCCCTCTCACACATTAAGCACACACTATAACACTGAGCTACCCTCTCAGCTCATAGTGGAATTATTAGGTGGCTCATTTTGATTGAATGTAAACAGGGCATACCTAAAATATCAGGAAGGATTTAGTAATGGACAAGGTTGGGATGGGACTATGACGGCATAGGGCTAAAAAGTTAACAAAGATAGAGAATTGCTCTAGGTCATCCTGGATTATAACACAAAGTTTCAGACCAAGTTTAATCAATTTGATCTGAATGTCATAAAGATCAGCATTATATGAGTGATGAACCAGGTGGCTTCCCTAGTCTCGGGGTCATTCAGAGACAAGATCACCATTAATCAGTGGTGTGTGAGGGCCTCTGTGTTGCCTGCAAGCTCATAGCATCCCTCTCTGTTCAGGTGCCGTGTGTTTGTAATTCCTTGAGTAAGCCAACCCTTCAGCAGGGACTGAGCAGCATTCCTGTTCTGATCACCGCTGCTCGCCCACAGATTTCTCTTTTTTTTTTGGTGCCAGAGATTGAACTCAGAACCTTGTGCTTGCGAGCCCCTTCAGTAAGAGCTGTGTGTGGAAACTGCATCCAAGCTTCTCAGAACACCCTCCACAACTACGTCCCTCTCTCTCCTCATCACCTTTATGTCTCTGATCAGCAAGACTCTCCCTTGCCTTGTCTGCCTAGTTTTGTTTTGTTTTAGGTCTGATCTTATTTATTAGTCAAACATTCTTATTTTTGGCTGGGCTCAGACTTAGAAGCAGAAACTCTCAGCAAGGACAGTCTGTATCTCCTGGCCTTTTGCTCCTTGCATTTTTCTTTGGCTTCCTTCTTTCTCTTGCCCAAAAGTTTAGCAAATTCTGCATCTCCTCCCTTATTTTTCCTAGTGTGTTGTTTCTTCAGAACAATATGGTGGCCCTTGTGTTGCCAGACATGTGGAGTAACAAGATGCTGAATCTTGGGAGCTTTTGTCTTGGGTTTCGTACCTGCTCATTTAAAGGCATTCTGATAACGTGTTGGCAGACATCATCCTGGGAGAGATTGAAAAGTATGTGGATTCTGCTAGTTCTTTTGTGCCTCAGTCACTGGGACATATTAGTATCAGTCAGTCTAGGAATATCCTTTTCTTCTTTTTTTTTTGGTGCCGGGGATTGAACTCAGAACCTTGTGCTTACAAGGCAAGCACTATAACCACTGAGCTAAATCCCCAGCCTATCCTTTTCTTCTTTTTCCATAATAGCCAAGTTGAGAGTATTCACATGGGCGCCCACGGTGCAAATCCAAAACATACCTGTGCTTTCTCTTTCCAGTTCTCCTTGATCCGTAACAAGAGTGCCCCTTACTCAGCAGGGGCACCTGGCTGTGAGTCAAGACACCCTGCTTCATGGGGGAACCCTGTCACTCCTGACACTGATTTGCACCCCTTAAGCCTTCATTGGCAGCAACTTCTGTAGCTGTACACTTCTTGTGAAAAATAGGAAGCTTGTGTTCACCTACTGCCGTGAGTTTCTGTCAACCAGTGACTTCATCTCGGGGCAGCTGATCACCTATGAGGTGCCATGAAAAAGAGGGTTTGTGCTAGTTTTAACTGACTCTGTTCAGAAGAAAACACAATTCTTTCTCAGACTATGTTAAGGTCAGTTCCTTCAACTTTGTGCACAGCCTAGTTCTGAACACTCCTTGTGAGCTGGGTCTTGTCCTGGGGGCTATTGAGGGAGGGGAGGAAGGGAATGGGTGGGAGAGACAGAAAGACTTAGAAAAAGCCCCATTTGTCTGAGTCAACAAGTTAACTTGTAAAAAGATGCTCAAATTCATTAGTCATCAGGGAAAAAGTTAAAGAAGAAGATACCATTTTTCATATATCAAATTAACATCTAGGTTAATAATGTCAGTATTGTCAAGGTTCTGACAAAAGGGGAAATTTTCTAGAATATGGATGAGAATGTAACATGTAAAGTCATTTTGATGTACATTTTGACACTATATTAACATCGTAAATGTCATTGGGTTGGGTCTGAGAGGTCCCCAAGGCTGAAATAAGGAATCTATCCCACACTTTTAAAATAAGTTTGGAAGTTTGCTGATGGCTGTCACAGAAGAAGAATTTTCAGGGTGCATCAGAAAGAGGAATGAGTAGGGTTTATTAGGTGGAGGTTATAGGGCACACTCAGGAATGACGTGCAGGCACTCAGAGAAATGAGACACATTACAAGCTGGTGCAAGGTACACTTAACGAGGTGTCTTCAAGATGGGCCAGCTAGGATGTGTATTTTTACTGTCTGTCAGAATATAGTGCAAGCCGTCTATCTACCTGTGTTTGAAGTTGAGATATCCCGCCTGCCAATATTGCCACTCCCTGAGGATGGAGGAAGCGTCATTTACAGATGAAAAGGACAGGTAAAGAGCCCGTGTTTATAGGCTTATTGTAAAAGGACCTTATTGTAAAAGGGCCTTTAGGAATTTTTTTAGTGAGTTTTCCAGAAGAGAAAAAAGCTTAAGTAATTTTTGTGTCTTGAGGCTGCAGTTTTTCTTTAAAGTACAATTTTAAAATCTCCATTTCCTTGTCTCCTTTCTACCTAGTTTTCATTTTTCTATCCTATCTTAGTGAATACACTATATATTTTGGTCTGGAAATTCTTCTTCCACAGCAACTATCTGGAAGCCAAGCCAAGCCATATACATGTACGAAGAAACATGTTTAAGAGTACTAAGGCCCACACTGCTAGTTGCCTACTTATCCATTTTGTAAATGGCTAAATGTCATTTACTGACTAAAATGCCATTAAAATGTAAGCAGAAGTCAGGTAAGACATAAGAGAAAGCTCTTGCTTTCTTTCACTCCTTTCACTCTTTTCTCTTTCCTGATGTACAGAACTTGCTTATGACAGCTAGAGTCCCAGCAGGCATTCGAGTCCAGAAGCCAGGAAGAGCACAGTACATGGAGGCCGGGACCCTGACGCTTCCTAGAGTTGCCGTCCCTCCTCTGCACTGCTTTCCCATGGTATACTTCTGGACACAAGAGAGAAACAAGCCAATAATTTGTTTAGGTCATCATAACTGAGTCCCTCTCATTAGCCAAGTATATTTCTGACAGACATAGATGTTTGTCATAATACTGTTTTCAAACAGAGCAGGGGGTACCAACAGCCTATCTGTCCCTGGCTTCCGGGTCTTGAGGTTTTCCCAATTCAGTTCGTCTCAGCACATGAGAATCCTGGCAATGTACGTCCTTTTTCCTTGAAGAAGCTTGAGCTTCTCCACTTTCACACAGTCTTCTCAAACAACTTGGAGAGCCAAGTTTGTAATGCAAATATTTTTAAACTTCTGTGAAAGAAGACGTAAACAGGAATTAATACTTATAACTGTATATAAATGTTAAGAAAAACAAGAAGGTAAGCGAGCTCCATCATAGAAACAGGATTTAATGGGATGAAAACCTGAGAGGGACCCTTTTGGTACTATATCAGAATGGTACTATCTCTTAAAGGTTATGGGGTTTTATAGAGATAGAAGCTATCTTAATTTTTTTTTTTTTTTTTGGATCTGGGGATAGAACTCAGGACCTTGCACTTGCTAGGCGAGTGCTCTACCACTGAGCTAAATCTCCAACCTGAAGATAGAAGATAGCAGTTTGACTACCCACATGGGTTGTGCCTACATGCATTTGTCTGCCAGGGCTCATTGTTTTAACATGGTCCCCATAAATCTTGGTTATCTGGTGGGAGTGGCAGTTCTGCCTCCCTCATTTTTGACTTTTAATGAAGGCCCATAAATTTTGAGGATTAACCTAGTCAGGACCTGGCTAAGATGGCAGTGGTCTAATTCCTTCAATAAACCCCTCAACTACATCGATAAAACCCAGGAAGTGGTAGAGAGAGACAAACTTGCTCAATTCTCTCTAACAGTAGAAAATAGGTAACACTCCTCTCATAGCATTGAAATTTAGAAGAAAAAAATAGATTTAAAAACTTTTAAATTTACTGGAAACCACTAGTAAAGTTCAAAATGACATGTTTACCTTCAAAATCATAAACAAGCAGAAAAGGCAAAGGAAATAGAATCTATTGGTAGTCTACAAACAACTTAGGGCTGTTAAAAATTTGACTTTAAGCAGATGATCTCACCGTACATATGTCATTTTGTGAATTTTGCATTTTATTTTATTTTATTTTTGGGGCACTGGGGATCGAACTCAAGGCATTGTGCTTGCTAGGCAAGCACTCTACCGCTTGAGCTAAATCTCCAACCAGAATTTTGCATTTTAAAGTATACCCCAAAAAGTAAGATCTTTAGAACTATGACATCTCCATACCCATATCTATGAAATAAAGAACATTTTTATATCTTGCAGTTCATGCTGGCTTCATACTATTGAGTTATCAGTCTACTGATAGCTCAAGGCTCCTTGTACGTTTAGAGTAAGTACTGTTATTGCTAATGGTAGGCAGGCAGCTCTGTATTTCTTGTGGTTTCCTGCACACTTTGAATATTTGTTGAGTTGCTTGCACTGCTTAACTGCATCGTCTGTTTGGTCTCGTAATATATGATGGAGGGCTTTTGCAGGGGTGGAAGGAGGGACTGCTCTGCTTTTTTCTTGTTGATTCGGACTATGTGCATTGTTTTCAGTCTGAGTATCAGGAGGGAATCTTTTTAACAACTCAGCCACCATGTGTTGGTTCTCTGGTGATACACATGTCCGAGAGACAGCAAGAGTCTGAAGACACACTGCAGTGAAGCCCACAGGCCCGCCCCTGGCTTTGGAGCCTTCTGCGCTTCTCTTGGGGGTTTTTTCCCACACATGCTGTCAGGTCACACCAGGGAGACTCTCTTACCTATCAGGAAGGGATGTTTTCTTATTGCAAACAAAAATATAAGTAGACTTTTTTTGTATTTTCTTCTTATACAACAATCATCTCACATAACACTTTGAAGATGACTCCTTCATACAGAAAAATAACTTCTAAAAATTGCACTTTAAAATGCACAGAAAAGGTATGTAGAAGAACTCACAAGGTTTACGGTGGTTAGTTTTGTGAGGTGTGATCACAAGTAATTTTATTCATCTTGTAATTGGGTATGCCTCCCAATGTATGTACATTCCGTATGGATTATTCTTAGCATCAGAGAAACATTCCTGTTTTTTAAAGGAGTGGCTCTCTAATGGGCGAATAGAGGCCGGAGTGGATGTGGGTGGGGTGGGGCTCCGGCCTCCTCTGACTCAAAGGCATCCGGGGCTCCTGGGCTAACATGGCCGGCTCCCTCCCAGTTCCTGATAATCCAAATGGGCTCCCTTCTTGGTGAGAGACAGACAGCTTAGCAGCTCCAGGGTGGTCGGTGGAAGGCTGAAGAGTCTGCTGTGTGGGAGGTGGGCAGGGGATTTCGGGACAAAGCTTCCAGATTCCTCAAGCATCTCTGAGGGCTAGAACAGCCCAGAGCACTAGGGTGCACCAGTCACCAGCCTCTGCACAGCAGGCCCCCACAATAATTTCCCTGATTTGCTCAGCTGCAGCTGCCCTCCTTAGAACAGCTTCTGGGTCTCTGGTTCCTTGTCGCAAACAATCTCTGCCACGTCACCTTTGCTTCTAGCCCTACCCAATCCTCCAGTCTGCTTCCTTCCTCTCCTCCAAGGCGGGGCGAGGCCTGGCCTCCTCTGCAAGACCTCTGTGTGGTTACAGCTGCTCCCAAGCCCCCGTGGATGGAGGGGCGGGTGGGGGGTGTCACTGGCCACGCTGCTCTGACTTGGTGTCCTGGTTCCTTTCCTGTTAGCTGGAAGAGGGACTGAGTTCTGCAGTCAGATCCACTGGGCTCAACTCTAATTCTGGCACGGATTGGACATGAAATGTGGAACTTATGCCCAAGGACAAGTAGGCACAGCTTTCTGTGACTGTTTCCCACTCACTGTCCTGTAAAATGGTCTTTTTAACTATAACAGGGTCTTGCAGACAAGGGCAGGGTGCCACGCCACCAAGTCAGCGTCTGGTTTCATACAAGGCAACATTCCCAGTGCATACTCCCCACCCACTCCCATCATGAGGAGTCTGGAGGCTGTTGTGACCACACAGAAATGTACCACAGACGAAAGAGGCAGGTCCTACCTCCCCTCCCTCAGCCTGGAATAGAGGAGAGAATCAGAATAGTACCTGTCTTAGTTAGGTTTTCAGAGCCAATGGTTTGTAAGCGAGCAGATTTAATAGAGGACATTTATAAGTTACAATATTCACCCACAAGCCAAATGCAGGAAGTGCTGAATGTCCATCTAGGCACTGGAGACCCAAAAGATCCAATCGAGGGCTGGGAGCCCACAGTACTGTCCCATGTACGTCTGTGCCTGCAAATGATGGCTGAAGAAATCTTTGCTGGAACCCAGATATGATGTATGATGCTCGCAGCAGAGATGACGACCAGAGCTCCCTCGAAGCAACAGCAGCCATCCTCGACAACAGCAAGACCCCGAGCTCCTTCGTCGACGAGAACAGCCGAGTTCCTTTCGGGAGAACCAGCCCCAGCAGAGCTTTGCCTGGGAAACAGCCCGCCAACTAGCTACAGCTCCCACTCTGCCTTATATTGCATCAGCAACAACCCTCATGTTGGATCCTCTCTGCCCAGCATCACACCAACTCAGTCCAGCTGGGTGTTCTGGCTCAAGCTGACCACATTCAGTCCATCACAGTACCTGACTCAAGATGTAATTTTGGAGATTAAATGACATAGTGCACCATGCAACAACTGTCTCACGGGGACACAGATTACTTAGGGTATGATGTTTTAATTTTCTGTAGATGAGAAATTACACATAGATAAAAAAAGATTTTCCTGGGGCTGGGGATTTAGCTCAGTGGTTAGAGCGCTTGCCTGCAAGCACAAGGCCCTGAGTTCGATCCCCAGTACCAAAAAAAAAAAAAAAAAAAAAAAAAAAAAAAAGATTTTCCTGTTTCCTAATTGACAGGTTTACCATGATCCAACAGTTTAGACAAGGTTTTCCTCCGAGGCCTGAGGCCATATGGCAGCACAGCGGTGTCCTTTCCCATGCTCCTCACTTTCTGTCCCCTCCTACACAAGGGTGAACATTGTAGTACTTTAAAAAGTCAATTGCCCCTTACAGATTAAGAGAAACACTGCCACAGTTGTTGGCAAATGAACAAAAGACAGGAACAGATGGAGCATTAAATAAAAATAGATAAGCATGAGAGATAGTCGTGCTCACAGCCAATCAAACACACAAATTATGGAAATTGCATACATGTTTTGCCTATCAAATTGACAAGTGTTCACATTGAAGGTGAGATTGCTCAGTGTAGCAATGGAGGCACGCAGCAGCCATCCTCAAATGTTCCGGCAGTTTTTTAAATGAGTGATCATCTTCTTCATAGTCTGTTTGAAGTGTCAGAAACATTTAAACACTTAACAAGCTCACACTTTTTTTGTGGTGATATTACTTCTGGGATTTAACACCAAAGAAAATAACCCATCATGTAGAAGAAGCTTATGCACAAAAAAACGAATTTTTGTCTAGTTACAATAATAAAAAGCTAGAACCCAAGAAGAGGGTGGCTCATGTGTGGTCATTACAGCACTGAGGTGGCAACAGTGTTGGCGAGTAAGCGGTGCTGGCTGAGTGACTGAATTTTCCTGAGCTGAGAAGATGGAAGGGACTTGATTAGAAGGAAGGCAGGAATGTGCACACGCTGAGCACCTGCCATATGCAAGATCAGTGTTCGGAATGTTGCTTTCATGATCTCATTTTAGCCTCATACACTTGCTATATGGACCTGTGAAAGGATAATGCCTCAGGAAGGGCAAGACTAAGCCCCAGGCACGGGACATGGATTAGGAGTCTGGATTTATGCATAAGCCTTCTTAGGTGAATGCATTACTCTTGTTTAGCATTTGAGGAAATCTTGGCTTAGAGAGGCCAGTTCACTTGCCTGAGAGGTAGACTTAACAAGCATCACACTCAGAATCCAGCTGCTCTGAGCCTGTGCTGTGCCTCTGCCTCCTTCCAAGTTCCACGGTGCCCTCCCAGTTCTGGCCCTTCTCCCTCACACACCGCATGCAGAGTACAGAGCCTCCTGTGCTCAGGGAGGAGGGAGCGCAGGGAGGCAGCCTTCCCAAATGGCCCTCTGCCCTTTGAAAGAAATGACACTTCTCTCATGAATCTGTCCTTTCCTTCATCCTCCTACCTCTTGGAAAATGATTCACCTACATTTCTGACAGAAATAGCTGTTCCCTTACTAGCTTCCCTTGTGTGTGCCTTTGCTTTCCTTTCATTACTCAACAAATACTGTCACACTCTTGTTTGGATCATGGGATCTCCGGGGTCAGTGATCAGTCGCAGAAGAGATACCTTCCCATTTTTTTCTTAGGTGCTAGTTACATCTATGCTGGCTCCCTTGTGCTCCCAGAGCATGGCCAGCCCTCTGCCATTAGAGCATTTGTCACCATTCTCAGAGAACTGTGTAGGCAAGTTGAGCCCAGTCACATAGGAAGCCATCTCTGCCTGCCACAGCCCTTTTGTTTGTGTGCTACTGGTTGCCCAACAACCATGAAGGGTACAAGTCATTCACAGCAGGCGATGCAGCCCTCTCAGCCACCCAGGTATCAGGCTTACCTGAGTTCTGAGCTGCTGTGGAGCAGCTATATCCAGGCTGCATGGAGAGCTCTACAAGGGAAAGGGGGGAGCTGATGCGTCCAGTGTCTTAGCCACAGTTTACAGTACTTTCCATCTCTCAACACTGACAAACAGAAACCCTTTCTTATAAATATATCTTGAATTAAAGGAGCTTCAGGCAGTATAGAGTTTGTGATGAAATGATGAATTTGTTTTATTTTTTAATGAAAGTGACAAAACTAGTAAGATAGTCCTTTACTAAAAAAATTAAAAGTTTAAAGCATATGACACTGTATCATGTTTAATCCAACCCAGTGCCCCATACATGTGAGTCACACACCCGTATTCTTGATTTCTTAAAAATTTGCAAGGAAAAATTTTTATGGATGTATATTTGCCTGTAACTTCAGGACAGGGGCTAGGAAGTGTTGATGCACAAGGTTGAATGAGGGAAAGGTTGTATTTTACTGCTCTTCTCTAGTCTTTCAGTTCTTATTGGATTTGGTTCCTTTTCTATACATTTTATAGGTTCCCAAACTGTAGTTGGAAAAGAGTTAGAAACCAAGAACTCTGGATCTTTTAGGGATTGTGGCACAAACTTCTCTTTAGTGATTTCTCTCAATCTCAATTTTTAAAAGTTGTTTGTATTAGTACTTTTCTGCAGTACATAGTGATTACATTCGTTGTAGGGAGCTGGCACATGTGCGTGACATGTCTTAATACTTTTTACTTCCCCTTCCCTTCTACCTCATGCTCCCTCCGTTTCTAGATCCTTTCCACATTTGCAAGAGATGTGTCTCCCTGGTTTCTATTATCCATTCTTTATTTTGCTCTTTGAATTACTTATGTTTTGTGTTTCTCATAAAAGAGAAACCATGCAATATTTAAGCTTGTGTGTCCAATTTATTTCACTTAACATGGACCCAAAGTACACCCATTTTCCTACAAATGGCTCAAACTTATTTTTCATAATGGTACAATAGTACTCCATTATGTGTAAATACCACATTTTCTTTATCCATTCATCTGTTGATAAGCATGTAGGCCTCTTCCAAGATTTAGCTATTATAAATTGTGCTACTATAAACACAAGCGTGTATGTATCACTGTAATATATTGTCTTTCGAAATTTCAGGAAAATCACTAGCATGAGAATAACTGGGTTGAATGGAAATTTCTATTTTCAGTTTCCTGAGAAATCTCCTCACTGATTTCCATAGTTGTTATACTACTTTACATTCCCACCAACAATACAGGAGTGTTTCTTGTTCTGTGCCAGCATTTGTTATTATTTGATTTCCTGGTGATATTCTTTCTGGAGTAAGATAGAATTGAATGTTTTAATTCACATTTCTCTGATGGCCAGAGGTATTGAACATTATTTCATGTTCATTAGCCTTTTGTACTTCTTCTAAGAAGTGTCTGTTCATTTCAGTTGCCCATTTTTATTAAGTCATTTATTTTGGGGAGGAGTCTAATCTTTTTGAGTTCTTTATGTATTTTAGATACTAGTCCTCTGTGCAAGAAAGAGCTAGCAGTATTTCTCCCATTCTATAGGTTGTCTCTTCTCTCTGTTGGTTATTTTCTTTGTTGTGTAGAAGAATTTTAATTTGATATAGTCCTATTTGATTTTTTTAGGTTATTTCTTGGAGCTGTATTAAGAAGTTCTTACCTATGCCTGTGTCTTCCAGAGTTTCCTATTTTTTTCTTCTAGCAGATTAAGTGTTTTTGCTTTAATATTGAGGTCTTTGATCCATATTAATTTTGTTTGAGTTCATCATGAAAGATATGGGTCTAGATTCAATGTTCTGCATGTGTGTATGGAGTTTACTCAGCATTAGTTGTTAAAGAGGCTATCTTTCCCCTAGTGTATGCATTTTGTCTAAGATCAGATGACTGAATATAGCTGGAGTTTTTTCTGCATTCTCCATGCTGTGCACTGATTCACATCTATTTTTACACCATTAGTATGCTGTTATTTCTTTCTTAAATCACTATAGTTTTGTAATATAACTTGATATGGTGGTATAACTGGTATGGTGAGGCCTCTTGCTTTGCTTTTGTTGCCCAGGATTGCTTTTGCTGTTCTAGGTCTCTTCTGATTCTGTATACATTTTTGGATTTTTTTTCTAGCTCTGTGAGGATTGCTGTTGGTATTTTGATTGGGGCTGCATTCAATCTATATATCAGTTTGGAAGTATGGCCATTAGACAATATTTTTTCTGCCTCTCCAGGAACAGGGGACATCCTTCCATTTTCTGATGCACTCTTTGATCTCCTCTTTTGGAGTACTATAGTTTTCATTGTAGAGATTTTTCACTTCCTTGGTTAAGTTAATTCCAAGTATTTAATTTTTCTTGATGCTATTGAGAATGGTGCTGTTTTCCTAATATTTTTTCTTGGTTAGTTCATTATTGATGTACAAGAATGTTATTGATTTCCACGTGTTGGTTTTGTATCCTGCTACCTTGCCAAATTTGGTTATTAGTTTTAGGAGTCTTTTGGTGAAATTTTTTGGGTTTTCTGTATAAAAGATCATGTCATTTGTGAATATTGACAATTTGACTTTTTCCTTTCTTATTCTTGCCCCTTTTATTTCTTTCTCTTCTCTAATTGTTCTCCATAATATTTCAAGTAGTATGTTGAACAGGAGTGATGATAGTGGACATCCTTGTCATGTTCTCAATTTTAGAGAAAAAGCTTTTGACTTTTCCCTAATATGATGTTGGTGGTAGGTTTGTCACAGTTGGTTTTTATCAGATTGAGAAAATATTCTATACTTGTTTTTTCAGGGATTTTTATTTTCATGAATGGATATTGGAAAAGATTTTTTTCTGCATTTATTGAAATTATCACATGATTTTCATCCTTGTTTCTGTTTATGTGGTATATTACACTTATTGATTTGCATATATTGAACATTCTTGCATCCCTGGGATGAAGCCTACTTGGAATCTGTCCATTACTTCTAGATGCTTCAACTTAATGAAATATAAGTTTTCAGATAGTTTCTATTCCTTTCTTAATTTCTTCAAGAGTATATTATTCTCCATGTGTTTGTGTAGCCACTGCATTCTTTTGTTGTTGATTTCTAGTTTCATCTTGTTAGCAGTGTGTAGGACATTATTTCAATTACTTTGTATTTATTTAAGCAGGATTCATGTTTATTAAAAGTTTTTTATTTTTTATTAGTACATGTTGCAGTACATAAGATTACATTCCTTGTGGGGAGTTGGTACATGTACATTACATATATTAATTTTTTTCATCTCTTTACTCTTCCTCCCTAATTTCATCTCCTCAACTCCTTCCCATTTCCTATTTCTTATTATGTATTATTTATTTTCCTCTTTAAATATTTCAGGTTTCTCATATAAGAGAAACCATGCAATATTTAAGCTTGTGTGTCTGATTTATTTCACTTAACATTATGGTCTCAAGGTACATCCATTTTCCTACAGATGACTCAAATTTATCTTTATTTATGGTAGAGTAGTATTCCATTGTGTATAAATACTACATTTTAAAAAATTCATTCATCTGTTGATGGGCATATAGGGCACTTCTAAAAGTTATCTATTATGAATTGTACTGCTATAAGCATGGGTTTGCATGTATCACTGTAATATAATCTCTCTAACTCTTTCAGGGCAATACCTAGAAGAGGAATAGCTGGGTCAAACAGAATTTCTAGTTTCAGTTTTTTGAGGAATCTTCATACTGATTTTTATAGTGGTTGTAGTAGTTTATAGTCCTGCCAATAATGTAAAAGGATTTTTTTTTCCCCACGCCCTCTGCAGCATTTGTTGTTATTTGATTTCTTAGTGGTAGTCATTCTTTCTGGAAGACAATGGAATCTAATTGTTGTTTTAATTTTCATTTCTCTAATGGCCAGCTATATTAAACTCTTTTCCTGCATTTTTTTGGCCACTTATCCTTCTTCTGAGAAGTGTCTATGCATTTCACTTGCCCATATTTAACTGGGTCTTTTATTTTGAAGGGGTCTATTTTTTAATTCTTTACATATTCTAGATATTAATTTTCTGTCTGGGGTGTAGACAGCAATTTTCCCCATTCTGTAGATTATCTTATTCATTATGCTATCATCTGGTGATATATATGGCGCAATTTCAATTTTTTTTGCATTTACTTAAGCATGCTTTATTGAATAGTGTGTAGTCTATTTTGGAGAAAGTTCTATGTGCTGCTGAGAAGAATGTATATTCTGTTGTTGGGTGGAACACTCTGTAGATACCTATTAAGTCCATTTGTTCAACGGTTTTGTTCAATTCTGGTATTTGTTAATTATTGTCTACTTGATTTGTGTCAATGGGGTGTTGAGATTCCCTATCATAATTGCATTTATATTTATCTGATCTTCTACATCCAGTAGTACTTGTTTTTTAAAGTTAGGTAAGCCATTTTTTCATTAAATATATGTTAATAATTCTTACCTCTTTCTGTTGAATTGCTCCCTTAAACAATATGTACTGATCTTTTTGTCTCTTCTGATCAGTTTTGGCTTGAAGTCTTGGTTTGAAAATAGAATAAATACTCCTGCTTTTTGGGAGGTTCCTGTCACATGAAATTTTTTTTTTATCCTTAGATTTGTAGTTTCTAAATTTCTTTCAGGTTAAATGTGTTTCTTATATATAGCATGCCATTGGATTTTGCTTCTTGATCTAGTTTGGTGGCCCATGTCTTTTGACTGGGGAATTGAGACCATTCATATTGAGAGTTATTACTGACAGGTATTGACTTATTCTTGACATTGCCTGATTTTCCTGTTGCTGATTCCCTTTCTTTTCCTTCTAATTAACTGCTCATCCTGCCTCGTGTATGCATTCTATTAGGCCTTTTGTCATTATTAGCATCATTATCTCTTTCTAACACATCCTTGAAAAATTTTTGGAGTGGTCACGAATTTCTTTAGCTCCTCTTTATCGTGGAAATCTCTTATTTCTGCATCAATTTTGAAAGATAGTTTTACAGAATATGTCAGTCTGGGTTGGGAGAGTTTTCTTTTAGGGCTTAGAACACTTTACTTTAAGCTCTCCTGGCCTTTAAAGTTCATGTTAGAAGTCTGCTGCAATTCTAATGGGTTTACCTCATAAGTAGTTTGTTGCTTTTCTTTTTAAAGATTCTGTTCTTTTATTGGGATTTTGACTATGCTGTTTTATGGAGAGATTCTTTCCTGAGCATGGCTATTTGGGGTTCTATATTGTCTGTATATTAATTTTTTTTTATATTTGGGAAGTTTTCTAGTATTATTTCGGTAAACAGCTTTTTTATGTCCTTTGTGCTGTCTTCTGATTTTTCACTAAATCCATTTAATCTTAAATTCATCTTCTTTGCATCATCTAGCAGCTATTGTATACATTTTTCATGTTCTCTTGTCTTAAGGTATCTCTTATTAATTTGTCACCAACAACAGCCCTGGTCTTCTATTTCTGACACTGTTCTCGCATTGCTTGCTTCTGCTGCCTAAACTTTTGATGGAATTTTTAATCTCCTGTGTTTCTTTTTATGGACTCTAATTCTTTTCTATGCTGGTCATTCACGTTCTATGCCATTTTATTTAGCTCAGCTTGCTTTTATTAGTGTCTTCTGTAGATTGTCTAATCATTTTCTTTGTTAGGCTCATTATCTGTTTAGTTACATCTTTTTTGAACACACCAAGTGCCTTATTAATCTGTTTTGTTCTCTTCTCTGTTATCCTTTCAAATGATTTGGCTGTGGGGATTTTTATTTCCTTCCCTTCATAATTCCATGGGTCAGCTTCAGGAGAATTGGGAGCTTTTGGAAGCATTCTGTTGCCTTGTCTTCTTTTTTTT
>PVJO010013825.1:0-50407 GCA_004026905.1 Hystrix cristata | reverse complement strand
GATCCCATTATTAGAAGGTTTCTGTGGCTGCAGTCCTGGCCCAGCGTGCTCCTTCTCTGTGCCGTCGGTGCGTATTTTAAGCCCCGCATTTCCGCTTGGTTTCTCCTTTGGGCGCACAGTGACTGCGCTCTCTCTTTGCAGATTCCTCGGAACCCATCTCTTACAGAATCTCCTCTGGCGACCCGGACGGGAGGTTCTCCATCCACCCGTGGCTGGGCACTATCCGCACGCAGAAGCCTCTGGACCACGAAGCGCAGCCCGCGGCGCTCCTCACCGTCCAGGCCCAGCTCGGCAGCTCCGCGGCCTGCGGCAGCACGGAGGTCAACATCACAGTGCTAGACGTCAACGACAACCGCCCCGAGTTTCTCCGGGCTGCCGACGAGCTCCGCGTGTCCCGGGCCACCCCTCCGGGCGCGGCTCTGTACCTGGCGCGCGCCGTGGACAGGGACAGCGGGCGCAACGGGCTGGTGCGCTTCTCGCTCGCGGGCCCGCAGCCGCGCGCCTTCGCGGTGCACGCGGGGCTCGGCGTGCTCTACCTCCGTGCCCCCCTGGGGGACGACGAGCCCCAGAAACGCACTCTGACCCTGGTGGCCGAGGACCACGGCCAGCCTCCCCGGGCTTCCCTGTTGGCGCTGACCGTAGTCATGGAACAGCGGGAGCCGGGCCCCGCCTTGACCTTTGAAAATTTGGTCTATCAGGTGGAAGTGAGCGAGTCTCTCTGGCCCGGGACGCAGATCTTACAAATACGGGCAAACCCCGCCGTGGGCCCCGGACGGGCAGCCTCGCAGGTGAGGTACGCGCTGGAGCCCGGCGCGGACTCGGCCCTCTTTGGGATCCACCCCCACACAGGCTGGATTTATGTGCAGCGAGGGCTGGACTATGAATCCACGCAAACATGCAGCTTTAGAGCGTTTGCCTGGGTCCTGTGGGACGGACTGTTGCAGAATGTGAGCACGTCGGTGATCGTCCACGTCCTGGATGAGAACGACAACTCCCCTACCTTCTCACAAGGCCAGTTGTTTCTGACAGTCCAGGAGAGCCCTGTCCCCCTCGGGGCCATAAGCCAGGTCACAGCCGCTGACGCAGACTCGGGGAGGAATGGACAGCTGTCTTACTTCCTCTTGTCTGATGAAAAATTCTTCAAGATGAATCCTAACACAGGTAGCGTTTTGTAGCTTCCACATCTTTAAAACGAGGATTGGGAAAACTTAAATCTTTAGGCACAGTTCAAGTACAACTATGTAAAGTTACAGTTTTTAGCGAATCCAGTATTTGGTTATAGTATCGTGTGATTTTAAAACGAAGGTCAAATTGAAAAAGTTTTCACTTATAAGGGTCTTCTCAGGTCGCCTGTGAATTCGCATGGCCATGAGTGACGTCAGTCAACCTCAAACTGTGTATAATGGAGTTACGATGGAGATGAAAAACTATTGCCTAGGATTTTTACTATACCTTTTCTATGTCTAGGTACACAGATACTTGTAGTTGCGTTACAGTTACACACAACGTTCGGTACAGTTCCATTCTGTACAGGTTGGTAGAGTAGGAGGAGTAGGCGTTTCCATACCACGCTATGTAATGCTATAATAGCCACATACCAAAATGTGTACTAGGCATTAACATCTAGGTTTGTGTCTGTACGTGGATGTTTGTACCGTGATGAAATCTGCTAGTAGCACATTTCTTAAAACAAGTCCCCATAAAAGAGCTTGTGACTATACGCAGTACTTTTACTGAATTAGAGATAAGGTCAGAATCCCACATGAATAAATCTTGTGTAAAGGTTTGTTTTCTTCGCCACCTGTTCTTTTTCATTAAATAATGTCAGGACACATTTATGAAATAGAATTCATCCATTAGTTAAGATTTCAAAGTCACTCTAAGGATCTGTGTCCCCACTCTCATCTTGCTAAGGGAACTAGGGAGAAAGGGGGAATAATTGCAGCAATGTAATTACTTTCCAAAGCCTTAATATCAAAATTAAGTACAAAATGGTATTATGGTTTAAAATTTATATTGTGCACATTTACAAGGACTTTGACTCCTCAGCAAAATGGTCTTATGTTGCAAAGCTATAACTGGGAAAACAGATCCAGGGAGTGGAAGTAAGGTCACAGAGCTAACCAGGGGGACAAGGAAGCCAGCAAACCACATAGCTTCAGAAGGGAGCATTTATGTCCCAGCCTCTGTTGTGGTGTCCCCACCCTTTGGTGGGGCAGGATTTAGCTTCAATTCTGATTAATTTCACCCCTCTGTCAGGAGGGCGGGAGGTGGGAGTTAGAAGAAGGCGGAGCTTTGCTGCAGGGCATGCGGCTGCCAGGAAGGGCGCAGGCTGGATGTCAGCTCCTGTCCCTCCCTGAGCCGGAGCCCAGTCTGCTACAGGTGTGTGCAGAACAGCCCTGCTTCCGTCCTGTTCCACAGGACTGTGGCTTTCCCAGGCCTTCTATTTCATTGGTCGTTTTTCTAAACATGCAAACTACAGCTGGTCTCCAGTGATCTTCCTTGTCCTGTGGTCGGTCCAGGACCCAGGCTCAGAAGACCAGGTGTCCACTCCACATTTTGTTGCATGGCCTCGGCAAGTCGCTTAAGCTCAGAGGTCGGTGCTTTTAGCATGACTAGAGGGAATCATTCCCTACATATTCCGGGTTGTGCTCTGGAGGGCGACCAGCCAAAGTGCGTGAAGGAACTTGAAAGATTGTCTTGTCACAGTTCTCTCCAGGGACAGTGTGGTAAGACAGGGCTGAAGGGCCTCCAGCGGCCACCCAGTCTTCCCTGACCTGGTGCAGTGACCAGAACCCCAGTCCCCACTGTTAAGCCTGCCTGGGTCACCAGGACCGGGGCTGGGCTGGGCCAGAGAGTCTTGGTCACCTACCTCTAAACAGTGCTACCTGGCAATCCCAGTTGGTGTACAAAATCAAAATCTGTTTGCTATTCAGAATTTGGAGTTCTCAGAGAATTGCAATTTAGAACCTGAAAAATGCAGTTGAATGTATGATTTTTACTAAAATCACAGTCATAATTAACACTATTTAAATGTAGTTTATATAGTAAATACTGAAGTTAAGCTCATCAATTCGGTGACTTACCCAAATGTGAGTTTTGTTTCTCATTTCACTTTTTTTGTAAGTGAAACGTCATTTTATTTGGATTGAGAGGGAAAAAAATCTTAGCTGTAAGAATGTTTGGTGCCCAGGCATGGCGGTGCATCCCTCTGTAGCGTCCTCATCACAGGACTCTAGAAGGCTGAGGCAGGAGGATAGCAAGGTTGAGCCCTGCCTAGGCAACTTAGCGACTTAGTGAGACTTTCTGAAAATAAATAATAAAAAGGGCTGGAGATGTAGCCCAGTGTGAAGGTCCTGGGTTCAGTCCCCAGTACTGTAAAAGAAAAAGGTTGGTGGTTGCTGCGTCACGTTGACTTTCGCACAAATAGATTTCTTCATCCGTGCTGAGGAAACCTGTGTGTCCACAATAGGAGATGTGGGTAGGGAGAGGCAGGCACAAATTCGTCCTCAAGGCTCCCTGGCTGAAATGTGAAGAAATTTATGAAAGGCAGCACACTGTTAGGCAAAAATATAGAAAATAAAGCCTGTAAAACATTAATAGTCACTTGGGAAATTGCTATCTGTTGGACACTTATCTTTCATTAGATTAAAAAATTTGTATACTTAAATGGCAAGCCATTCTGTACGGAATATTACTTTCAGGATGATGTTTTGCCCTTGTTCTGAAGTAATGATAATGATAATAAGTGTCATGCATACAGTAATACACGATTTAAAAAATACTTTTAGATACGTGATTCTGTTTGTTTAGATCACAGTCCTAGGAGGTCGTTAGGTGGTGGAACTGGGACCCAAGCGCAGAACTTGTGACGTCTTCCCTCACATGCTTCCCGCTTTTTATACAGCAGCATAAAAGAAGCAGTAATTTTAAATCTCCCAAATCATTTGGTTTTGTGAATTCATATTTTTTTGGTTTAAATGGTTGATGACAGATAATTTGAAATGTAAAGCATGACAAATTTGAAGTGGCATTTGCAAAGCAACTTTAGGAAGTTCTTTCAATGGTCCCGTGGAGCCGAGCTACATACGGAGGTGGCCTCAGGAGTCACGCTTTTGCTCAGAGTTTTCTGTTGGAGTCTCCCTTCTGTGGGTTGTTTCGGGGGTGCCTCCTGATCCCAGTATTACAACACACCGTGTCCTTGTCTTTGTTCTGCTGGTGTCCTTCAGGTGAACTGATCAGCTGGTTGGCACTGGACCGTGAGCACCAGACGCACCATCAGATGACTGTCCTGGTGACAGACCATGGCTCGCCGCCACGAAACGCCACCATGCTGGTTTATATCACAGTTACCGACACCAATGATAACAGGCCATTTTTCCCACAGTGTCTCCCTGGAAAGGAATTTCATATCAAGGTTTGTGCTGCAACCTTGCAATGAATTTGTAATATTCTGGATCATTTGTTTTGAGCACCATCTTGTGGTAAAAAGTGTAAATTTATCAAATCAGTCTCGGTAAGACATTGCATGTATTTCCAGAGGACCAAGAAATCGTGCATGTGTTAAAAAGACAATTAAAAAAGAAGATAGACAACAGATATATGTGCTCTTTGGAATTAAGCCTCTCGGTGTGTTTCTGTGAAGGAATGTAGTGTGTCCCTTTGCATGTGTGTGATGCTCTTGCGTGCATCTCTTTGTGTAGAACCCCGATTGACTCATGGTACTAGGATGGCAAGCTGCAGGCGAGGAGCAGTCTGTGGCTCTGACGTGTGTAGGTGTACATGCAACGATTGTAAAAGTTCCTCTTCTTAAACATATCTACAAATTTCTGTTTATCGTTTTCATTTACTGTGTCTTTATAATATACATAACAAACTGGCATATTACTTCATTTATACAATTAATAAGTAAGTACATCTCGGTCGTGCTCATAATTTTTAATGGATGTGTTCTAAGAAGAAAATGTGAGGAAACTACTGTTCCAAAATAATTTAATTAGATGTCCAAATTCTGCTTAAGTATGTACACTGAAAAACTGAAGAAGGTATTGGAGAAGTTAATCATTTTGATCTTCCAAAGCCAGATTTAAAGAAAAATATCTTACCAAAGCCCAAATCATCATGTTATCATAGTGATTTATAGTCTTATCGTTAACATATCCTACGCTTAATTAGACAGTTGAACTCACCTGTGCATTTTAATATTTTGGGTAAGGTTCCTGTTAATTAGTGTTTCTTGGGTGAGGTATATTTCCTGAAATAAAGGTTCATGTTTATCCAGGTACATTTTGTATGGGAGCGGCCTTTTTAAACATAGCCTCAGAAGTTGATAAATGAGAATATGCTAGAATTATTTTTAAAAACCTAAAATATAAAATTGTTTAATTAATTTCCTTTCCTTTTTTCTTTTTTTTCTTTTTTATAGAATTAGTTAAAATGCCCTAGATAATGTGTTCAAATTGAGTAAAAGAATTAAATTTGTAACATGGATTCTTTTCACGGGCTTTCCCCCATCTAATTTTTACGTAGTACACATTTGAATTATATGTGAATTTTGAAATAGTTTAAAATGCTTAGTGTGATGTGCTCTTTTATATAAAGGCCCATGGATACTTTAAGATTTCAGTGACACATCTGTAGCCATTTGTTTCAATGACAGGTTCTGGAAGACCAACCAGTAAATATGTTGGTCACTACTGTGTTTGCAAAGGACCTTGATGAAGGAAGCAATGCAGAAGTTATCTATTCAGTATCTTCAGGTAAACGTCATTATTCATAAAGGGTTAAGAGCTTTTAGAACCTCTGTCATTTATCAGCTATTTTTCTCCTTCAGAAAAAACATGTGTCCTCACATATTGCTCAGAATTTGTAACTTTGAATATAACAGCAAATTACAAACACAATACAAAATATATTTGCTATTATAAAGAGTCACCTTCACTTTTTAAAAAAAGAAAAGAATTTTACAAGTTTAGTGAAAACTCACTGTTGCTTCTTTGTCCTAAATAGAAACCACCTACGTTAAATGAGTAATATGCAATAATTTGAAGAGCAAATTAACTTTTATTGAAAGTGAAGAAGTAGTTAGTGGATGAGAAGCAATATTTAGTGTGTTATGAGGTCAAAGATCTGTGGATCTCTACGAAGACCAAGGACTATTAAGGTCACAGTACCACATGCTAGCTGTATCATACCATAAATCAAATAATACATGGTTGTACACAAGGAAAAAAATCAGGCATACTTTTATGTTTTCTCTTAAGATGTGCAGGGCTCAGATTTGTTCCAGTGATGAGCTTAGTTGGTGTTGTGTCTTACATCGTTTTTAAAGATACTTGTTGTTTTGTCTTGATGCAAACATGAAAGCAAGAGACAAAATTGCCCTTAACTGCATGTAATTCGATTGTCTTCTTGTAAAACCCAAGAGGCACTACAGTCAAAACGTTGGGATATAACAAGAGAGCAGCTTCTCTGGGAGCAATATCAACATACAAAACTCAATCGCATTTTAAACTCTTTTAAGAAGTTTTTCAAAGATCACACTCGCTGTAGTGAATTCACGAACATAACTGTACAGTTTAGGGCAAATTTTCTTGAGCTGAGTTCAGGGCCAGTTGGCAGTTTCTATTTGTAGTATTGTCCTATCTTTCTCAGGGAGGACCCTTCAAATTATATAAGCCTCAAAATTACCTAAATCAGAATCAGTGCCAATTAAGGGACATAGGGAAAATTCCAATAAAGTACGTAAAAGAGCTTAATGTAAAAAATTACAAAAATAATTAAGGTCATATAAGACAAATAAAATCTATATTATGTTCAGCTCAGAGAGGCTCAGTAGCCTACAGATAAAAACATTTAAAATGTATTATCAGTTTAGTATATTTATAACTGAAATCTCAGTGAGCTTTTGGTGTAATTTGACAAGCTGATTGTAAAAGTCATATGAACAGCAAAAACAGAGTAACTAAGATAATGTCTATGGAACAAGTAGGAGATTGGCCTCACCAGATGTGGACTTATAAAACTTTTCTAATGAAGACAATATGGTATGAACTTATTGATTGACAAGAGGGCAGTGGAAAAGAGTAAACTACTTGTCCCACTTACATGGAGACTTGATATATAAGAAGGAATGATGGACCACCAACATCTGATCCAGGTGTGATTGGTTACCCATACAGAAGAATAAAATTAAGTACCTACCTCTCAATATATCAAAGATGCAGTTATTTAAATGTGAATATCCTTCTTTCTTGTAGGAGAAAATACAAGCAATTGATTGCATGACATTGAGGGTAAAGAATGATTTTGAACAAGAAGAGCAAAAACTCACAAAGAAATAGACAAATAAATAAAACTACATTAAAATTAAAAACTTCACAAAAGATGCCTTTGTTTACAGTGCTGTGAGTCAGATCACAGATTGGGAGACAATAATCACAACCAGGTGACCAGTACAAAACTGCGTCCAGACTTCATTAAGAACTTCTACAAATCAATAAGGAAAGGAAAAGTAATTAAATGAAACGCTGGACAAAAAATAGTAACAGATTAAAGTACGGTCACAGAAAAGGAGCCTGTTTTCCAGAAAAAGAAAGCGTGCACTGTCTGACTTCCTGAGTCTGGCTCATTCCGTTTAGCATGATGGTCGCATTTCCATCTATTTTCCTTCAGACGCACATTGTAAAAAAAATCAGTTCAAATGCATTGAAGATCTAGGTATACAACTTGAAGCTTTGCAACTCTGAGAGAAAACACGGAGGAGATGCTTAAGCCATAGCACAGGCTTCTTGGCAATGAAGGAGACAGTGAGAAGACAGCTGACAGAATGGGAGAAAACGTCTTTTGGGGTTTTTTGGTCTGTTTATTTATTTATTTATTTATTTGTTTATTTGGTACTGGGGATCGAACTCAGGGCCTTGTGCTTGCTAGGCAAGCGCTCTAACCGATGAGCTAAATCCCCAGCTGGGAGAAAATGTTTGCCAGCTGTTTGTCTGACAGAGGATTAAAATCTAGAATATAAAAAAACCTCAGAAAACCCCAAAACCAAATACCCAATCAATAAGTGGACAAATGAATAGATTCTTTTTATTAAAAGAATGGACTATAGGCATATGAAAAATGTTTAACATTTTTCACCATTAGGGACTTGCAGATCAAAAATACATTGATATTCCATCTCCGCTTGGTCAGAATAGCTAACATCAAGAGTACAAAAAACAATAAATCCTGTGAGGATGGGAAGGGAAAAGAAACCCTTCTACACTGCTGGAGGGAATGTAAACTAGTGTAACCACTGTGGAAATCGGTATGAAGAGTCCTCTAAAAACTAAAAATGGAGATACCATTTGATCCAGCTATAACATTCCTCAATATATTCACAAAAGAATCAAAGACAGAATAGTACAGTGATACATAAATACCTGTGCTTACAGTAGCAAAATTAATAATATCTAAGCTACCCTTCGATGCTTATCAACAGAGAAATAGATAAAGAAAATGTGGTATATTTACACAGTGGAATATTATTCAACCATAAAGAATGAGATCTTTCCAATCTCTACACCTATTCTAATCTGGTCCTGGGAAGAAACTGGCTTTATTGGCTTCATGGAAGCATGTGTTCAAAAATCTTCCTCTGGCTGTTAGGTCAGTTAGGTCAGTAACAGCTTTGTATCACTTTTCTCCCTGTTTTGTTTTCAGCTGCTGATGGGAACATGGTGTATCTGTAAAAGATGATCAGGGTAGAAAGATATACCCATTCATACTCACACACAAATTAATAGATTGAGCTATAGGCCTCCTATAATAAAATTACTAAAAAGAGACAAAACCATGTTAAGTATATTTATGAATGCATGGACTAGAAGGATAACTCTGTACTCTAGGTAGGAAGGTGGCTTTCTGCAGAAAAGGGGGAAAGTGATGAGGTGTGGTATACCCATGCCCTGTGCTTTGTTTACACTTTGTCATTTTTTTGGAAATGCTCAACGAATATTAAGAAATTATCAGTCTAGAAAGTTCATCATATATTTCTGAATGTTTAACATACTATTTTTAAATTAGTTTTTAACAGAAGTGCGGGGGCATAGCAGTATAGAAACGTGGTGATATTTTTGCTTTCATTACAAAATTGAGGCAACCACAAAGTATAATGGTATAAAATAACATGATAAAAATTAGTATAACAGGAACAAAAATACTTACCATACTCATGAGAACACTCCTCATTATTCCTGTGAGACCAAAGGGAGTGGATTAAAGTTTAGAAATCACAGCTAACAAACACTGCACAGTTTCCTGCTCAGGCTCTAAGCTCTGTAGTGGCAGGAGCTCTTTTTTATTTGCCTAACTGTGAAAGTGCCGTTCGGTGTTACTGACTCAGCAACGGTTGAACCGAAGAGTGGAAGACTTTTTCTACTGAGGCATTGTCCTTTTTTATGTTATTCGAGGTATTCAGATTTTGTTAAAGAGTGCAGCCTGCTATTTAACTAAAAACCCCTATGACGTCAATTTGAATTATAAGCACCAATGTGAACTTACGGTATGTTTTAGTGTGTAACTGTTCTCTGTCCACTGAGGAGTCCTAGAAACGATGACCAAATCAGAAACAATGAGTACTCTGAATGTCTGGACTATGGTTTCCCCAAATCATTTTCCAAAAAAAGGAACCGGAAACCCTGGAGAAATGGCTGATTCCAAGTTTCGGGCTGGACATCTACAAGACGAGTGCACAGTTTTGTTATGGCCAGTACAGGGCGATTACTGAGGACTAGAAGGATCGTGCCCAGAAGACTGGGATTTCGGCTTCAGTATGAATAATCATGGCAGTATGCTGAAGCACATCTGTTTAAATGCAGCTTAATGATTCTTAAAACAAAAAATGGATGAAACTTTACTGATCACTGTTGGCATTTTGGAGGATGTTACTGAACCAACTCATTGTATCAAAAATGAGTAAATAAAATACAGCATTCAGCATTTCCTATTGCGAGCTGTTCCTCTGGGTCACCAAAAAGTAGATAAAATGAAATTTCTCTTTATTAAAATATTCCAGCTAAGAAATGAAGAAGAGAGAATGATGCAAAAAACAGAATGATACGTACTCTGCAACACTTAATGGATCCACCCACAGGTCTAGGCTGTGATCGGCAGGACCAACATCGAAACCAGAAGGTAACCAGACACATGCTTCCGAAGAGAAATGCAGAAGTTACGAAGTAGTTTTCCAGAAAGTCAACCTGAGTCTGATCGGTTCTCTGGACCTCCTTCCCAATTTAAGGAAAACACAGGACACAGGAATGTAATAAGCCCCACGTTAGATACAACAGCCAAATGTAGAATATGGGAAACTTCCGGACGCATGGTCCAGTTTCTTCAACAAATCGGTTGCAGGGCAAAGTCAAAAGACGGATGGTGGGAATCCATAGGCTGAAATATGTAATATATGGGCTTTGTTTTGATGCTAATGTGAACAAGCAAACAAATGTTTATGAGATGATTGAAAATTTGAAAACTTACTGTGTATTTGATGGTATTTGGGATCATCATTTTTTAAAGTTTATAATACTGTGGTAATTTTAAAATATTCCTTATCTTTTAGAGATGCTTGTTGAATTGTACACAGAAGAAATGATATGATTTCTGAGACTTACTTCAAATGAAAATGAGGGCAAGGAAGTATATAAATTGAAAATAGATGAAATAAGAATTGATAATCATTGAAGCTAAGTAATGAACATAGGAATTTCATTATATCATTTAAAAAACTACTATGTTTTTGGTCTATATTTTAGTGACATTTTAAGTTTAAATGTATTCAAGACTGATATACAAAAACACAACGATTGTATATATTAACGGACTACTACATGATATTTTGATACATGTATACATTGTATAAGGTTTAATCAGGCTAAATGTCTCTATGAACATTTTCTTGACTCTTAGGGAACTTAGGGAAATAAATATTCCCAGATGATCACAAATGTACTGGATTAATTGATTCTCTATATTCTATCTTGTCAGTTAATATTTGTTTCTAAATTTTTTTTGTGTATGTAGAAGATTATTCTGGTCATTTTAAGATTGATGCCAACAGTGGTGAAATAAGAACAACCACGATACTTTCCTATGACTACAGACCTTCCTACAGGTTAACAGTCATCGCCTGTGACCAGGGCAAGCCTCCGCTGCAAGGCCAAGCAGTTATTAATATCCAGGTAACACTGTCGCCTTAAAATGCAGGAGGGTGCTCTGAAAGCTTCATTTTATTTTTATCAAATGGATAGAATGATGGTACATTTAATGTGTGAATATTATTTTAAGAGCATATTGCACGTACATATTTACATTCCTATTACTAGAAAAATATTTGGGTCTAAATAATGTTTTTGTTTCATATAGTTCTTGACAAGATATTGCTACATGGATATTTACGTTGGTTTGTTTCTGGTGGTAAAGAAATGATGTCTTTTCTTTCAGTTGTTCCTAATTATAAAGACCTGGCAAATTTGCAGGAGAAACTTGTTTATGAACAAACAGCCACATAATAAGTCGCATAGTTTTGTGCAATTTTTAAAGCTTACATCAGTTTCTTAAGATCCATCTTTCAAGGCTCTATTTAAATCATAATAAGCAAACAAGTTGTATAAGGTGTTCATAGTAGTTAAAAATTGTACCATCCAGCAGAATTAAAATGCTGCTCATAACTGGGTTTCTTTGTTGATGCACATTATAATCATTACATATACACACATATATTTATATATAAAATCAATATATATTATAAAATATACATTTTAAATATATGTAAATTCAAGAATACATTTTCCCAAGAGCTCTGTTTTCAAATTATACTCTTCATAGTTTAAGGAAATATGTGTTAGGAGAAAAACTTACATAATCGTATCTCAAGTTTTTTATTTCCCAAAAAGTCACTATATTTAAATGTATAAAGATATCACTATGGGTAGATATTTAAATGAGTAAAGTTGCCGTTATGGATAGATTAGTGCCTAGGATTCAGAGCAATTTAGAGAGCTAGCTGTCTGACGTTCTAATTCAAGAATCACACAGCTACATTTCAATTTAATCACTGCATGGCCTCACCAAACTAACATGCGTTAGAGCAAACTGAAAAGTAGAAAACTCTGCCATTTCTTGTCTCTTCAATTTACACAATTTCAGTCTTCTGAGCATGCTGGAATTACATCATATAAAAAGATGTTCTCTTGCCAATTAGCTTGTTTTTATAACACAAATAGGAATTAGCTTTCCAAGTGATATAATAGCATGTATTGATATTTAGTATTAACTGTCAATATTTAGTCAATTATTTAACTATTCCAGATGAACAGTTTCTGTGTATTCTGATTTCAGGTGATACCACTGTCCAAAGGGAGGGTTATCATTTCTCAGAATGTCAGACATTTAGTTATACCAGAGAATCTGAAGCCTACAAAAATAATGAGCCTGATAAAGTCACCTGATCACCTCCAACAACATCAGAAGGGAAAGTTGCACTTTAGTATTTTTGCAGATGACAAGAGTGGTCACTTTGAAGTCGACAGCTTGACAGGAGACTTGTTTCTTTCTAGAGAACTTGATTACGAAACAACCCCGCACTATCTTTTCAGGGTGATTACCAAAGACCACAGCAAAAGTCCTCCCCTGAATAGTACCGTCTTCCTTAGTATTGACGTGGAAGACCAAAATGACCATTTTCCAACCTTCCAGGATGAGTTCATTGTGATAAGCATAGAAGAGAATGTTCCCACAGGGACCCTGGTGTACACGTTCAATGCCAAAGATGGTGACGGGAGCTTTCTAAACAGCAGGATACAGTACTTCGTTGAATCCCACCACCCCGGAGTGAACCCATTCCTCATCCACCCCTCATTTGGCACATTAGTCACTGTGTCCCCCTTGGACAGAGAGAGCGTCCCGGCCGTCATCCTGACAGTCACCGCGTCAGACCAGGCTGTGAACGTGACAGACCGGCGCTCGAGGTCGCTGGTAGCCAAAGTGGTGATTTTGGATGTAAATGACCACAGCCCCACTTTCGTGTCCTTGCCTGTGGTCTGCATCAGAGAGGACACCGCTCCGGGCTCTTCACTGCTCCACGTACGTGCTCGAGATGCAGATGAAGGAAGGAATGGAAAAGTGGCCTACGGCATCCTCTCCGGAAATGAAGACATGGCCTTTATGCTCCATGAGTCGTCAGGTACAGTGTTCTGGAGTCACTTTAAAGCATTTTCGTTTTGCTTTACTGCGGTCAGAAAATTTAAAATGAGACTTGCCCTTCTATCAAGTGACAACACACTGTTCTTCACTCCAGTGCAGTGTCGTATGACAGATCTCTAGAGCTTCTATACTGCTTAATTGAAATTTCAGTTTTTTACCCCACCCCATGCAGCCCCTGACAACCACTATTCTGTGAATTTTTTGATTCTATGAATTTGACATTTTAAACCTGTCATATAAGTGGAATCACACAGTATTTGCCTGTCGGTGATGTTGCTGCCTATTGCAGAATTTCCTTCTTTCTAAAGACCGAGTAGCATTCCACTGCACGTGTGTATGCCACGTTTTCTTTGTCTGTTCATGTGCTGATGGCCCTTTGAGTTGTCTCCACATCCTGACTGTGTGACTGTGCTGCAGTGAATGCAAGGATGCTGCTGTCTCTTAGTGATCCTGGTGTCAGCTGTTCTGGATAAATATCCAGAGTGGAGTTGCAGGTTGTACAACAGCTTTATTTTAACTTTAAGAATATTTTTGCAGAGACTCTACTATACTCTTCCAGCTGGGACATTTTGCATGACCATCAACAATGTGCAAGGGTTTCAGTTTCTCCACGTCCTTGATAACTCTTCTTGTCCTTCTTTTTTTTTATGATAACAGCTATCCTGACCGATGTAATAATTCATTATGGTTTTGATTTTCATTTCCCTGATGATGATTGATACGGAATTTTTTCATCTACTTATTGACCATTTTTATGTCCTCTTCGAAAACATGCCTATTCAAGTTCTCTGTTCATTTTTTTAAGTTCATTTTTTAAAATTTGTTTCCGTTCTCTTTATGACTATCTTCAGACCAGTATATGCTTTTCGTTACGATAGCTTCATGGTATGTTTTGACGTTAGGAAGCATGCTGTCACCAGCTGTGTTGTCTTTTTCCAAGATTATTTTGGCTATTCGGAGTTCTTTGAGATTCTGTATGAATTTTAGCATTTATTTCCATTTCTTCTCCAAAATGCCACCGGAACCTTAGTAGGGATCATACTGAATCTCTAGGTCATTTTGGATAGTTTGAACATTTTAACAGTATTAGTTTTCATTCTATGAACATGAGATAGCTTTCCATTTGGTATGTATTCTTTAATTCTTTCTTTCTTTCTTTCTTTCTTTTTTTTTGGGGGGGTGGTTCTGGGAGCGAACTCAGGGCCTTGCACTTGCTGGGCTAGCGCTCTACATTGAGCTAAGTCCCCAGCCCCTTCTTTAAGTCTTTTTGTCAGTGTTTTACCATTTCTGGCACACAAGTTGCTTACCAGCTTATGTTTTTTTCCCTAGATATTTGATTCCTTTTGGTGTCATCATGAATGTGATTTGTTTTACAATTTCTTTTTCAGACAATTCCTTGTTAGCATATAGAAATGCAACAGAATTTTGATGTTGATTTGGTATTATTAACTTGACTGAACTTGCTTGTTCTCAGTCATTAGGGTTTTCTATAGTCCATGCGAGAGATAATTTTACTTCTTCCTTTTTGATTTGAATGCCTTTTCTTTCTTTTTCTGTCACTTTTAATTAAAGTCTTTTATTACTTGCTTACATTCATACTTTTCATTTCCCCCTGTTAAAATGTTCTTAAGATGTAAATGCTTTAATAATTAAAAAAGTCTCGACCAGTTTTACTTATTTGTATAGTAAGCACAGAGATTGTATTTGCAGGCCCAACTTTCACTGCCCTGCTTGTTGACATTAATTATGCTTTGTGCCAGCTCCCTTCACGGGCTGAATATACAACAGCAAACTGCTTTGCTGCCCCATATGGGTCCTGGTAGTAGGAGATGGAACCAAAAGTAAGCTAAGGTAGCAAAATACCAAGTCAACAGCATTATTTAGAGGTGTGGATATAGAAATTTGTTTTTAGATTATGCAAACAAATATTTGCAGATAGCTGCAGCACCTGTTTTAAGGCCCTTGCTTTTCACATCAATTGTAACATTTTATTTTTCCTTAAAATGTTTTTATTAGTACATGTTTGCAATACTTAATAATTACCTTCACCTGAGGAATCAGTACATATACGTACTGCATCTTGATCCGTTTTACCCTGCTTCCCTTCCGTCTTCCTCTACTTCCCCAGATCCCCTTTCCATCTCCACAGAGTCCACCTCCCTGTCTCTTACCATCCCTCTTTTACTTTGCTCTTTAAATTATTTATAATTTGGGCGTCTTATATTTGAGAAACCATGTGATGTCTATCCTTGGGTGTCTGAATTATTCTGCTTAGCATCATGACCTCAAAGTCCATCCATTCTCCTACACGTGACTCACAATTACCCTTCTCTATGGCTGAGTAATACTCCATTGTGTATATAGCCACATTTTCTTTATCTACTTATCTGTTGATGGGCAGGCAGCTGCTTCCATAATTTAGCTCTTGTGAACAGTGCTGCTATAAACATGAGTGTGTATGTATCCCTGTAATATGATAATTTTAGCTCTTTTGGGAAGGTACCCAGAAGAGGTATGGCTGGGTCAATGCAAGTTCTGTTTTCAGTTCTTTAAGGCACAACCATTATGGACATCAATAAGCTAGTATTTTGAAGAAACGTTTATTCATTGTCAGGTACTGTGTGACAGTGTCCCTCCTTGTCACTTCAGTTGTCTTGCTGTCACCACGTTGCCAGATAGCATCTGGCGTAATATTTTGTGTATCTGATGAGAAAGAATGTGTACAAAGTATCAGTTTTGTGAATTTGGAAATGGATTTCCCTCTCCTTGATTTTCAGGAGACACTGAAAAATTAATGAATGACTAACTCATTTTTTTAAGAAATAAAGTCATTTCAATAGGAGCCTTAGAAAACAGTCTCAGATGTATTCCATTTGGCCCAACTGTTAAAAAGAGCAATTATTTGGAATGAAACTGAGTGTTCGGACTTGGAAATCACGATTATAGTCTGGCCTAGTCCGTTGGAAAATTTCATCAAAATATTTATTAAATCCTGTACATATGGTGGACGCCGCCTGGATGCCCAGCTGGCAGAGGCAGCCCAGACAGCCTGCTGGGTTCTGCGGAGCTGAACCTCTCTCTAAGGACCCGTTTCAAGGGTACTTAAAATGTTTTCCAGGATGGCGAAGGCAGGTCTATTTCAGGTTGTTAGGGAGGCTGAATAAAATTAGAATCACGTCTCAGTAATAGAGTATCACGCATCTTGAGCAATTGTAGAAGCTGTTTCAGCTGAGATGTTGTCCAAAGACATAAAATGATAATTACCGAATGCAGTCATATGAGATGGAATTTATTTTTCCTCTCACAAGGCTTGAGTTTTTCATAAAATAGAAATAGTAAATTTTTAAGTGGCCAATGGGCTGGGACGTATAAAGTGATGAGCAATTGCCGAAAAACTATTTCATAAAATCTAATTTACTAAACCTTTGTAAGTATTTGAAGAAAATTTATTAGAGGATGAGAGAAACAATCATAAAAGAAAAATGTGACAATTAGAATTACATAACTATCTATGTAGAGCACTACTTATCTGGGTTTGTGCTTCCATGGCAGGGAGACAGAGGCATGTTTCATTCATGAAGTTTATTGACTCAGTTGTAACATCTCTGTCTTGAGTTGTTAATAAAAAAAAAAAAAAGACAACTCAGAGCAAGTAAGAAGTGACCATAACTCTTCAACAAAGACAGAGTGTCTTGAACAATGTAATCATGCTCATATGTTTGTAACTTAGTTATTTTTTAAAAGGAAGTGTCGTATGGCATGAAAATACACAGATCGTTAGTATCAGATATCGCTTAAAGTGAGGTATTTATTGGATAGATAAATAATTTGGCCCTCTTCATAGACAATGATCTAGGATAGATTATTTTTGAATAATCATTCATCCTTCTAATTTAAATTGACTTTTCTGACTAAAATATTAACTTTTTTGTTCCAGATCAATTGAAATTGGTTTAATATGATTCATTCTTTAATGAACAATTCTGAGTTTTTAATGATGTTAGATAAGGGAGACGTGGGTAGAACAAGCGTATGTGTAACTAACCTAATTCACAACACACTGCTTGTCTTCTCTTTCAAAACAGGCTTGCTAACTACAGCTCGTGCTTTGGACTATGAGGTAAAACCTCAGCATGTTCTCACCCTCGTGGCCCGGGATGGTGGTGTCCCAGCACGGTCTTCCTCCCAGACGGTGACAGTTACCATCCTTGATGTAAATGACGAGGCACCAGTATTGAAGCAGCACCTGTACAAAGCTTCAGTTAAAGAGAACCAAAGCCCAGGGGAGTTTGTCACAAGGGTGGAAGCTATGGACAGAGATTCAGGTAATTTAAAAATATGGAGACCAGGCAGTTCATTCTAAAGAGACACTCAGAGTTATAACTGACATAATTTGAGACACAAAGTCCACCAAAAATGTATGCACACATCCAGAAAAGAAAAGCTTCTGTAAGGTAACATCAGATATTGCAGAAAACCCACTACACTGCGAGGCCTTAGAGAAGAAATTGAATGTGCCCGTGTGACAGTCTCATGGACCAAGGTCACCGAGCGGCAGTTCACTGCACCAATAAATGTCTGGAAGCCATGGTCACTACTGTGAGAACCCTTTGTATCTGTAGAGACCACAGGTAACTTGTGTTAATCTCATGATGTTGCTGCAAATTTGGTATTAAAATATTTATCCAAGTTTTTCTTCTCCTGAAGCGTGTATACATTTTTGGCGGACTCTGTGGTCATGATTCAGAAACAATGAAGTTACTAGTTATCTCAGTCTTCTAATACGTCTTTTATTCGTGTACACATAAGAACATACATGTGTAAAGATAATGCATGCTTTTTTTTAATTTTTATTTTATTTTAATGGTACATTTTAGATGTAGGTAGTGATAACATTCATCATCGGGGATTTGTACCTGTACATGATACATCTTGTTGCTTCTTTTTTTCCCATTCCCCTCCCCTCGCCCCCTCCTCCCTCCCTATTTACAAAAGCTTCGTTTCCATTTTTTCCTTCCATTTCTTATTTCTCTTGTCCTCTGTTCCTTTCCCCCTCTCTTGTTCCCTTTTCCATTTGGACATTTTCTTGCCTTTCCCAATACATGCTTTTGATAGCATTTGCTTGTATTTCTCTTTAGTGCTACTTGTATTAGATTGGCATGTACCTAATTAGCATGCAGTTTATTGATTAGACCATGGTAATAAACAGAATTCTAAATGAAGAATCACCTTTATTTCAAAGTGTAATATATCCATTGAGTAAAGAAGATAAATGGTGCTTTCTTTGCTCAGTCTATAGAGTAGTACAAGGGACGTGGTAAGGAAGTCAGATTACTTGTGCTGTGTAATCTTCGACAAGTTACTCACCCCTGTTCCCTGCTTAGCAGTGAAATGGAGATAGTGCCAGTGCCTACTATGGTAGTTCCATCATCAGTGGGAGTGAAGGGTTACATGTAAAGACCTTAGATCATTGTCTGGTACAATAAGTGGCCAGTAAGTGTTAATTTCCAACATCGTGTTTACTGTTATTATTGATATCAACTGTTGAATATAGACAAATGACTTTGAAATGAATAGTTGCCATATCTAGGAATTTATAAATTTCTTTGCCTTGCTTTTCAACCATGATAGCTCTTTTGGCATTTGTGATTCGATAACTTTCTGTTCTTATGTCAAACAAAATCATTATAAGTCTTACAATGCAGTCCTTCCTAATAAAGGGCAGTTTTGGAATTTTCTCACTTGCACTAATATGAATAGTAATAAGTCAGTTTTTAAAAATTTTGCAATTGTACATAGCAAGTAGCACTATACATCAGTATAATATTTTGTTCTGTTCTTACGAGAGTTGTAATAGATATATTTATGGAAATAACTGTATTAACAATGGCATTGAGCCCTTAAATTGTTAATTAAAAGAGTAAAAGACGGGTTTGCTTGAAATTTTAAACTAGATTATATACAACTGAACTGCTTTTCCTCTTCGGGAAACATCATCTTTCAGTGAAATCCCTTTTGCATGAAGTGGTGGGAGTCGCTGTGACCACTCTTTCAAGGGTGACCCTCGTTTCTCTCTTGTGACCAGAGTGGGGCAGTGTGAGCAAGGAGTTTCGCTGCTGTTCTCAAGGGTAGGCGTGGAGCACGGCAGTAATGTGTAGAAATCCGTGCGGAGAGAATTTGCTTAGCACATTTCTGGCAATATTCATTTTAGGGTGCGCAAAACTATGGGTGATACACATAAGCGTTGTGTTTGATAAAGTTTCTGGTTTGGTAGAGTTCATTTCACGTGTTCCCTGCAGGGGAAGGAGCATCACGGGGCTCTGGGTAACAGAAGCCACGTCCCGGAGCATGCAGACTTCTGCGGAGGCTGCTGCTGGCGCTGTGCGAGTTATCAGTCAGGGAACTCTTCCACCCTGTGGCCTTATTTATTTTACAAATTTCATTTCTTAATAGTTAATTTCTCTTCCTTTAATGCATGAAGAGAAAGGAACTCCTCTCAAATTTTTGCATATACTAACTAAAGATGATTGTTATAAACACGTTCTTCTGACTCACTGTCAAGTTGCCTAGCCTCGATTGGTATTTTCTTTGAGGATGAATTGTACGCAACCTGTTCGATTTTAATTGAATCTAAAGCTTACTATTCTAGAGATTGTGGTTGCTGGCTGCAGACCTACATGCAGAATTCTTGCTTTTGCCAGTTTGCAGTAATGGATGTTTAAAGAACACGTTAACATCTTCATTATTCTCCTATAGATTTGTGTGTTTTGGAGACAGTTTTGATTTCCTGGACGTCTCAGTGCTTTTGATGAGGCCAGATCTGTTACACAGGTGGTTATGTAAATGCTTACGAATATATGTGTGCATACATGTACTTTCAAATGTATTTTCTCTCAATTTTTGTTTTTTGGGGTCTTTTTCTGGCTTAGTGGATTAAAATAATGAAGCAGAATTGTGCCTGAGAATTGAATGACGTAATCAAGATTTTAACATAACTGGCATTGCATTGGAATTTATGAATGGTTTACTTTATAGTATGTATTTTAAAAAATACTATAGCATTACTTAACACCAGAGAATGTAACATATGTTTTCTAGATTTCTACAGTACCGTTTTTAAAAATGTAAGCATACAATGTTGTTCGGCATTCAAAACCCAAGGGATTTGAGCACTGCATATTTATAGTGTATGACTCACACTATTCTAATAGAGTTTTTTCTTATATTAAAAGAGAAAAAACAACTACCAGATTTTAACTAAGGTATTAAAACTGCTTCAGCATTTGGTGCCACCAACAAGAGAGCCATTGTTAGTAAGCAGGGGTGCCCCTCCCCAGCTCCTGAGCAGATGATGACTCATGTTGGTGATACATTTGCTCCAGAGCAGTGAATACAAAGTGATTTAACTGCACATCACCAAACAGAAACATGGAGTTAGTTAATGAGATGTTGCTCTCCGTTCCATAAAAATGTATTCTGCACCTGGGGTCATCGTGAATGGACCTCTCATCTGGTTTACCAGTGTGTCTTGCGCAGTGCCGGCTGTACCACCACATCCTCCAGACCAGCACTTGGGGCGAAGGAGAAACGGTATTTTGCTGACTCCAAGGCATCATTAATTTAAAAAGTAATCTAATCTCAGAGAAGTAAAATGTGTGAAAAGATCTTGGAATTAGTGAAAGTAAATAAGGGTTCCTTGCCTGAGCCTTAGGAGTGGCTCTACCCAGCTGATGGCGTTCTCCTTCTGGGAAATTACAAGATACCATTCTGTATGCCTTTTAGAAGCAGCTCATTTATGCACACACCAGAGCGTACAATGCTAAAGCATCTTCATCTGTCACGTTCTGCAGTGTTATTGTCTCATTCTTTTAGCCACTCCATGGACGTGGCATTGCCCTCGTGTCATCTACTGAGGTGAACTATCCATCAGCTGCTCATCCTCACTTTGTCAGCAGCCGCTCACTGACCCGCCCTCCAGTCTGTCACCACCAGCATTTGCCCACTGTTTCAGACCTGACCTAACTCAGGGGTACAAAAGGAGATCCAGAAGACTCAGGCCCGAATTAATCTTACTGATTTTGTGCCCCAAGTCTAGCAATGTGGATGTTAGGACAGAGTAACATCAGTTACTAACATAACACAGTAACATCAGTTCTAACAGAGGAATTCAGAGGTGAGGTAGGCCATGGGCACCTCACAGCTTGAATTCTTCAGCCCAAGGCCATGGGGTATTGCTACAGGATGTCACAGTGACATGCTAAGGGAAGCCACCACCTCTCTGGGGTTGCAGTACTTCTATTACTCTTACTGCTGTTCTGCGGGTCTTTTGTTGATTGCTGTTGGTCCTCTCCACACAGATTTTTCTCTGTATAGATTCTTATTATAAATGCATTTACAGAAATGTAAAAAGGGACAAAAAACAGTAAGAACTAATAACTTCACTCAGAGACTATAACTGTTAAAGCTGAAACTTTGGTATATGCTATTATTGCATTTAATACTGTACATTGTATTATAATTGTATAATTGTTTACTCATTTGCCTCCCCTGTAGACTGTGAAATACTCCTGGATTTAGGATGTCTAAACAGCCCATTTACTTGTATCCCGAGTCCTTAGGATAGTGCATGATATGACATCGGAACTCAATGAGTATTTTTTGCTATGTGATTGGGGAGAATGTAGCAGGTGAGATATTAGCTGCCTGGGGTTGCCTTTCTTCTGCAGAATTCATTCACTTATTTCTTTTTTTTTTAATCAAGAACATGTATTGGTACATTGTATACATAATGTTCACATTCATCCTGGTTATTTTGTACTTGTATGTGATGTATCTTAGTTTTCCCCCCTTTTCCCCACCCTGCCCTTCTGCTCCCCACTTCCCTATTTATAGCAGGTTTATTTATATTTTCCCATTTTTCCCTTTCCTCTTTCTTTCTTTTTTCCCTTCTTTCTTTTCCCCCTTCCCCCTTTCTAGTTCTCCTCTCTTTTCAATATTATCTTCATTTTATATAATATCTGTTACACCTCTCCAACCTTATTTACCATTATGGTTACTCATATCAGAGAAACAATTTGATGTGTACTCATGAGTGTCTGATTTATTTCACTTAAGAGTATGTTCTCAAGGTACATCCATTTACCTACAAATGTCTCTAGTTTATCCTTTTTAATGGCAGAGTAGTACTCTGCTGTGTAGAAAAAAACCCACTTATTTCTTTAAACTTTTTTGCTTCAGAAATGACTGAGGGTGTGGTCATTGTGCAGTTGATGAGTTATGTGAAAAATGATCTTCCTAAAGAATTAATCTGAAAGTAACAGTCCCCAGCCTTCACCGACAGCGTTCTTTATTAATTCTCCATAGCTCAGAAAGTGAGCAAAATTCTATCCCTTTATCTTAATAACCAGGCATTTTGTGAAGTGGCCCCAGCTTTCCTGTCTTCAACTCCCATTACTTTCCAACAGATGGCTTAGGATGCTTTTAGATCCTGTGGGAAGGGGATCTGTACCTTTTTTCTCCAAGAGGCCAGACAGTAAATATTTAAGGCTTTGCAGGTTGAGTGGTCTCTGTTCCTTGGCTCTGATATTGCAGGAGGACATCAAGTACAGATAATATGTGAAGAAATAAATGTGACTGTGTTTCAGCAAAGTTTGCACCAACGGAGAGTGGGCTGCAGCATTCCAGTCCCTGGTCCGACACAGTCTAATTAAGATATCTGAGCTATTTTGCTACTTTCTGCTCATGAAATCCAGTTATGATGTCATCAAAGTCATGGATCAGTGAATTGTTCTATTAGATGCCAGGTAGATGGTGGTGAATGATAGAAAAGTTTGAAAGAAGATAGATACACTGCTATTTCTGCTGGGTGGAAGCAAGTGATTTTTATAGTTCTTGAAAACTGGTATGAAGTATTGGCTCTCAACGGGTGGTCCCGAGACCAATGGCACCATGGTCTAGCCCCACTCTGCAGATGACACATGCCACAGAGTGATTCAAGGGTGCTGGTGTCCCTCTAACCAGTCCTACCCAGCATGTTTATGAAGGGAGAGTCCTCTGAATTCTTGGGAAATATGTTAGGGGTGAGTGGTGGGCATAGCACACATGGTCAGTCCTTCCCGACTTTTCCATTTCCTTAAGCTTTGAGTTCTTCACTGCGTAGTATGCAAGCAAAAATTCGGCATCTCAACCTCAATGATTGCAGGCCACCACTGAATCCAGCCAGCCAAAGAAACTGTCAGAGACACAACTCTGTGAGCTAGCCCATTACATGTGGAATCCCTGGTAAATACACTATATCAATAAATCCATCCAAAGCCAGTGATATATTTTATCTTCCTGCAACTCATATCCATAAAATTGATTCCCACACATATTTCCCAGGTTTATGCCAATATAAGTTGGAAAAATCTTGTTATTCTTTTGACTCTATGAGCCATCTTTGACGGAGTCAGATTCATGCTTGGCTGCCTGCAGTTTGTGGAAATCTGACTCTGGTTAGGGGTATTCATGGGCATAAGCATTGCCTTTCAAGCTATCAGTTAACTCTGCCACTTAATTTGGGTTTGAACAGAGCTTGCCAGTTTCTTAACTATGACGTGAGGTGCAAGTCATCTTGTAATGTTCTTTCTGTAAATTGCAAGTACATTCAGTGTCGTCCTGTGTCATATTCCTTTTTACTGTCAACATCAGTGCCATTCAGTTCTCCCGTGAATTAGACTCCTTTAATAGTCAATTCATCATAGACAAACACAGATGATAATCTAATTATTCATACTGTCACCTCAAGTGTCGAATTACTAATCTACCATTTCCCATGGCAAGGAACTCAGTGCTGCATTCAAGGCCAGAGAGAGAAACAAACCAAATCCCAGATTCCCTGAGACCTGAAACCAGCTCCTTTTGCCAAATACCTTATCAGTCATGTTCAGTCAAGGAAACTAGATGCTACAACACAGGTGTTGAACAGCTGAGTGAGCGAAAGGAGAATACTAAGATAGCCCAGAAAAAATAAATCTGGGAGGCACTTGCTACTGGGAAACAGAGAGGAAATGTGAATTATTAGAACCTGGGAAGAAGCCGAGAGAAGGGGCCCGACAGAGCCCGGTCTGGGGAGTGCTGAAGGAGACTGAGCGACACTGCTGACTTTCAGCCTGTTTCTGGTGCCCCTTTTTAAAGGACCCTCAGAGGGAGTCATTCAGCAAAGATTTGTGGTTTCAGATGCTTGGCCCTAGCATCATGGGCAGAGTATAGAAAAATGGATTTAGATCTGAGACACTTTTGTTTAGCAGCTACTACACCTGAGGAGGAATGAACAGAAGGAAGAACAACTACAGAGACCCACCCCTAAGGAAAGAAACAGCGTGTTCAGAGAAGAGCAGGGCAGCATGTAGGCCAGAAATCTGGGGAGGGAGGGAGTCTGGGGAAAAAAGGTGGGGAAGTGAGCAGAGCCCACATCGCACGGGACTTTGTAGCCTCTGACAAGGTGTTTGGATTTCATTTTAAATCCATTCACACACTCTTCCCTCTTCCTGCCTAATTCATCTGTAGGGTCCTGGGTTATAAAGAAAGCAACTCAGCTTACCCGCTCAGGTCTTATCATGTGGAATTGTAATTGCCTGCTTACTTATCCATATTCAGAACTATAATGTGAGCACTGTGAAGATAATTTGTATTCTTGGTAGTAATTATGTTTTTAGTACCTGGCATGGTAACTTAGAACCTAGTATAGCTCTCTCAGTATATACGTATTGAATGAAATAATTAATGAGCAAACCATCTACCCGTGCAAGTCTTCCCTGATTTACTCCCTCCGCAATTTCATATATTCTATCTACAACACATAGATTTAATTGCCTTCTCCACTAGATGGGAGCTCTGAGAACAAAGGTAGTTCTTCAGTAGTATCTTTCCAGTGCCTGACATTCAGTAAATGTGCATTGCACACATAAGCACATAAAAGAAATAAAGGAAAGAAGGGAGGGAGGATGGAAAGGAAGAGGAGGGAAAAGGAAGGAAAGGCATGAAAGAAGGGAGCAAAGAAGGGAGGGAGGAGAACAGAAGGAGCTGAAGGAAGAATTATGCAACCAAACAAGTGATCAGAGCTCCGTGCACATACATGGTGTCATCTGTATGTAGGTGGAACCTGAATTCATCATGCTGAGAATGAGGTAGAATGAATGAGGTAAAGTGAGACGCCAGGGAACAGATGGCCAAGATAGCAGTTGTTAATGCACACCAGAAAGTAGGGGGAAAGTATATTATAATGAAGCAACAAAAGAAAATTCTTTTTCTTTTATTCTTTTGCTCCTCTTTCCCCCTATGCTTCCCTCTCTTTTTTCCTTTGTTCCTTCATTTCTCTTAAAATATGAATCAACTATATACCACGCCACAGAGAAGCTGAATTAGGTAAGAACTAAAGGTGGCCAGCAGGTTTTATAAACAGGAGGTCACAGATGGTGGTAGAAAGAGTGGCTTGGATAGGCAGGGGTTTAAAGCAAGCTGCAGAGAGTAGAGGGTGTGTTTACATGAAATTAGGCTATAAAGAGAAGGGGGGAAGCTTAATTCTTAAAGCTACAGTATAATTGAAGGGAGCACTTTTTAGGAGAAAGACCAGAATTTACAAAAATATTCCGAGAGAGAGAGAGAGTATTTGAAGAATTACTTTGCCGTTGGCGCAGAAAGCTGAAGGCTGGAGTTGACTACAGATGCGAAAGGCCGAGGGAGCTCTTTTCCAGTGGCCCCTTTCCTCCTGCGAGAGTGAGTAAGGAGCTGGTCAGGTAGGAAGGCTGACTGGGACAGGGTGACCAAGAAAAGATTGCCAGATGACAGTTTCTTCGTCTCTCCACCTGCCGGATAATCAAGGAGAACAGAGAGATGGTCGGGATGATCCTGGGCTGAGGATTTGTTCGGCATCTTTGGCAAAAACTCACAAGACCTGTGGAAAGAAGCAGTGATAGTTAAAGCGACAGCTCACAGCGCTGGTCTGGATGGGAAGGAAATAAATGGGGAGAGGTGTCCTTGAGGGACTTAACATAGAAGTCGTGAGACTGCAGGTGTTCAGGTCTATTAGTAGATATACACATGTGTGTGCTCACGGGCACACATGGGCATGTGTACACACACACACACACACACACACACACACACACACACACCCTTCCTGGGTGTGTGCCATAATGATAGCACTAAATATCTTCAGATCCAGATTTCCAAAATTCTTAGTAAGGTGGCAAAACTAGACTAAGTCATCTTTTTGTTTTTCATACTTGTGGAGGATTACAAGGGTGTGAGGAGAAAGAAACAAGTCACTAGTTGAAACCACAGAAATATGGGAAGAATTACTTTGAAAATGCATAATAATACAGTATCACTTTTCTCACTCAGATAGGAGACAGACTATGAAGGAAAAACAAAACAAACATAAACACATAAGCAACTCTATGGGCTTCCTGAGGTTGAGAATAAACAGAGTCCTATAACTGTGCACAGGCTTTTAAATAGAGGGTCAATCTACAGAAATTGTCATTTGCACTGCAGACTTACAATTACATCATTAAATCACAATCAAGGGTGTTAAAAGGAATAATTAGGAATATGTTGCAAAGTTGCACACTCATAAGAAAGTTTTTATGGGAGGGAAAAAATCCTAAGCATTCACTGTGGGCAAGTCTCACAAGACTTTTGAAAATCAAGCATTTCAGCTCATGAGGCTTTTATTTTGCAAGCACAGCCAAAGAGTTTTCTTTTACCTTAATTTGCAGACGGGCTAAGAATCTTGCCTTCCTCGCCTACACCCTAACGTGTTCAAAGGAGAACGAATAGCAAATGGTCAAGCAATTCCCAAGAGATAATCGCTAAGTTTATCTTTATCTTTTCTTAAGGAATCAATTCCAGGCTTCAGTTTCAAATCCTATCAGGGGCTTCCTTTGGATTTTTCAAGATCAATCCTGACACTGGCGAGGTTGTGACAACCACCACACTTGATAGAGAAGTTCAGGAAGTCTTCACCCTTCAAGGTAAGGAAGGGATCCTCCTGTCCTGGTGTACTTTTTAAAAAACCCAAAAAGGTCAGTGGAGAAATTTAACATTTGTTGAGATGTCTTTGAATAAAGTCTTACTGACTCAGTGCTACTCAGTTAGCTTCATCTGATGCTGTTAGAAGGCAACGTGCTCAGTATGAGCTAACAGCAACACTCTGTCCATCTGTCTTTATGTTCCACCTCAGTCCTGGTGCGAGATGGGGGCGTCCCTTCGCTGTCCTGCACCGCGACAATTCTCTGCACCGTTGAAGATGAAAATGACCACGCACCAGAGTTTCTCGTCACCAGTCATGACATTGAGGTTCTGGAAAACCAAGAACCGGAGGTTGTCTACACTGTTTCAGCCTCTGATATGGACGCCGGCAGCAATGGGGCTGTCCGTTATCACATAATCAGTAAGTGTTTTATAATGAAAATTCCCTCCAGGATATTGACTGAATCGATGCATTCTATGTGTTGATTCTTCTATACTTGGTATCTATATTGGTCAGTTTTCCATTGCTGGGATGAAATAGTTGAGACCTGTAACTTAAATGAGGAGAGGTTTATTTCAGTTCACCATTTCAGAGGTTTTGCCCCACTGTCAGCTACCTCCAGGGGAGAAACATCATGGCAGAAAGGTGTGGCAAAGGAAGGGCACTGATCTCATGATGGCCAGGAAGCAGAGAACAGGGGAAGATCCAGAAAGGAGGTGGCCAGGGACCAGACATGGTTCCCACAACTAACCCATCCAACGGAAAGGCAGGCTCATAAACACAGTACGATGTGTCCTCATCCACTTTACTCACCAGAGCTGGCACCGTGCAACTTCTGGTTCTTCCCAAAGTCAAAATGACCATGAAAATGTTTTGAGTAGATTCAGGATGTTGAGGAAGTCGTGACACAGAACTAAAGACACTCCCAAAAGAGGACTCGAGAACTGCTTCAAAAAGTGACCAGAGTGACGAGACAAGTATGTTTGAAGCTAGGGGAAGTATATTGAAGGAGATTAACAGCAATGTGTCTTTTACGAGATAGTAAATTTTAAAAACTGAACATTGACCATATTTTTTCATAGCTCCTGCTTCTTATTCCTCCCTCCTGTTATTTTATTTCAAGTAAAATATGCATTCTAAGGTTCTCAAGAGGAAAAATATATGAATATAAAAAGTTATAGTTGCACACAAAAAATTCGCACTGTTGCAAATTAGTGAAAGCAAGTGCTCTAGGTCCTGACTCAATTAAGATGCACACGGAATCACGTTACACTGCACGTTCGTCAGCTTTCCCATCACTAAGACGTGGTGCCTGACACTCTCGGCTTCAGGGAGGCCGGGATTAAGCCAGCTCCTGTATAAGGGATCCAGGACAAGACAGCCTGGCCCTGAAGCAGAGCATCGTGCCAGAGGGGCAGCATGGAGCAAAGCCGCTTAGTCCCCAGGGCTGGGAAGCAGAGCAGGGGAGCGGAGGTGGAGAGGACCGGCTGGGCCACACCTCCGTGAGCCACCCAGACACATGGGAACGCACTGTACTCCTCTGTTGGGTGTTCTGTAAGCCAGTGACACTGACATATCAGGAATACAGCCACCAATTGTTTCTTTCTTTGGTAGATGTTTCATATGGTGAAGGACTTAATCATGCTCTATTCCCGGTACTGACAAAAGTGCTAGGCTGTAATAATAAGGAAACAACTATTATCGAATGAATAGATAAGTGAGCATATGTAATACTAGTAAAATGGTACTATTTTTTTCAACCCACTTCAATAAATTTTCAATTGTTTTCTGTAATAGATGGAAATACTAATGAGTACTTCGATATTCATGAGACGTCAGGAGAACTGGCAACCACACGTGCTTTGGACCGGGAGCAAGTCAGCAATTTTACACTCATCGTCCGATGCTCTGACAGGGGGGATCCACCTCGGACCTCTGCCGTACAGTTGCAGGTCAGGGTTCTGGACGACAACGACCACAGCCCTGCCTTTTCCGCACTTCATTACCAGTCCTCTGTGAGGGAAGACGCTGCGGTGGGAAGCGTGGTTCTAGTGCTGTCTGCTGTAGACAAGGATGAAGGCCTGAATGGACAAACTGAGTATTTCCTGTTGGATGAATCTTTTGGTGTGTTCACCATTGACCGTGTGACAGGCGCACTGAGAACCAGCCGTACCCTTGACCGAGAAGCCAAGTCCCAGTATACGTTTCAGGCTGTGGCCAGAGACTGTAGCATCAAGGTCCCAAGAAGCACCACAGTTAGTATCACAGTATCTGTCACTGATGTCAATGACAATGATCCAGTTTGGGAACAGAATCCTGTTAGTGTCCTTCTTTCTGCCCAGCTGCCTATGAATGGGACCATTGCTATTTTAAGAGCCAGTGACCCAGATGTGGGGCCCAATGGAACTGTCATTTTTAGTTTTGCAGACGCCCAGTCAGTGTTTTCTATTGATGAATACACAGGAGAAGTTAAACTTCAGCAAAATCCATCTTCAGAATATTTTCCTGTATGGTTGCAGCTCAAAGTTACAGATCAGGGGGTCCCAGCCAGGACAACGCGTGGTCTCTTGGTCATTCACATCGAAGGAGAAGCTGTAAAGATTTCCTTCAGCCACCATCTGTATAAGGGACTGGTGCCTGAGAACTGTGCAGCAGGTGAGTGTCCTTTCAAGTTTCCTCGCAGACTATACAAGAATCCTGTCGCACATTCAGGTATAAACTCTGGAGTTCAGCCAATTCTTGGTACTGGAAAGTCATAATCCACATGGTCCCACTAGATAACTTTTCAACATTGGAGCACGATTTCAGTACAGACTGTCAGATCGTATCACAGACCCCAGAAAGTGATCTTTTTTCAATTCCAGTGGTACTAAAAGATTGCAAATCCATTGATCAGCATCAGAATGGTCTTGATATATGACCTGCTAAGATGATTTCCCCTGCCCCAGATATACATGCAATTTTAATCTTTGTTTTCAAATGAAGAATACTTGCCTGTTGGAGGCTTAAATTTCCTGTGGGCCATTCAGAAATGGTAGGCACCACTTGGCATCTTGAGTGAATTATTTTTGGTATTATCATAAATTCTCCTCATTCCGCATCACTTTTAACATTTACATACTCTTTTAAGAAAACAAAAAGTTAAAAGTTAATAACTTCCATATATTTATATTTAACTTTTTTGGAGGGGTTGGAAAGGCCACAGGTTCAGGTTTGATTGCCATTGCATTTATTAACAACCTTGAATTTAACACCATTGTGACTTAAAACAATGTGTAGCTTCCATTTTGAAAGCAAGCCTTTCATAGGTAAAATCTCTTCAAGAGTCAGTCAGGAAATGTTCGCTTATTCACCGACAGAGTCACCCAGAAGCCTCCAGCTGCCCACAAGGCAGAGGCTGGCCTTCAGCAGGACGCCAATACTAGTTGTCTGAGTGACTCCCCCCCCTACTCTTGCCCTGCTGCTCACCCTGTCCCCTTACCCCGAACCCACATTGTCAAGCTAGACTAAAGAGAATCTTTTTTAAAGCTAAGGATAAGCCACTTGGTGCCCACAATGTTTCAATCCACCTTCTAGAAGCCAGTCAGGTTTTACACCTTCTGTTTCACTTCTAGCACATCAGTTTTCCAGACAAGAATGAGTCGGCAAATGTCCTCCTCGGTGTGGACTATCCACAAGTTCAGCCGTCTCTTTGAATTACCCTGAGGGGAAAAATCAAAATTATTGAATTATATTGGTATCCTGATTAAAAGTAAGTAGTCAGGCTTTGGAAAAGTTGGAATAAAATTAAAACATGATGTCACGTGGGGGCACTCTAACTAGTAAAATATATTTGATCTAGTACAAAAATAAATTAGGTCTTGGCATTTGGAGGTCGATCTCTTATTTCAGCACTTTTGAAGTTGATCCCATGAATTCTGGCTCCTCTTGTTAATTAGGCCAGGCGCATGGATGCCGGCGTGTGGAGATGTGACAGGAGCTAGTGTGGCTGAGCGGGTCAGCCCTGTCGTGACTTTCCTGTGCACAGTTGACAAGCTCTCCCTCGGACATAAAGAGCAGATGGGAAGGACGTCCTCACAGGGGCACTGCGAGGCTTAGATTAAATCATGACAGACTCTAGTCATTGCTTTTGTTATTATTGCTATTTTCCTTTGGTCCAGAATCCTTGCTTGACTTCTATAAAGTTAGTTGGGTATAAATTCTCAGTAGAGCTAGCAATTATCTTGTAACAGTTGTATGACAGTGAGGAAACACTTGCAGTTTTTAAAGCCCGACCATCTGTTTCATTTTCTCTCCAAACCAGATAAAATTATACTCTCCAAGGTAATGAATTTCTCCATAAACATGGAATTAGGTGGCTCTATGTCACCAGCAACTTTGAAACAAGGCCCAACATATAAATTTTTATGCTAATGAAAAGAAGGAAGCAAATACTACCTGTCATTAGTGTGTTGTTACTTAGGGCCAGTTTCATGTTTGGGGTGAAATTCACTGGGATGAATCCTGTCCCAACAGCCATTTATAGCAATATGGAATGTCATTGCCTCACCTGTGATTCTAAGAAAGCTCTGAAGGAGAAAGGTCTTAGGTAAGGTCAGAGTTTCTCAAAAGAAGATACATACCTCATAATACAGCTTTTAATCTTTGTGACTTCACCCCACTCCCTCAACTGGACCTCAGTCATAGAAGCTCAAGGCCTCATTTTATTTACGTAATTAAGGGTTCTTTCCCTGCGGTGGGACTTGTTAGCTATTATGAAAGGGACTGGTACATGTGCCATGATGCCAGTTTTAAATTCTTTATTTGGTGAACTATGATTGCTCTGTGGATTACAGTAGTCATGTCGAAATGACCAGTTCTCTCTTTCTAGGAAAAAAAGATACAGGAATCCAAATTGAAATCAGAAAGTCATTGGTAATCTTAAGCAGTCAGGAGTGGGATGTAACTCAAGTGTTGAATGTCATCAGCCTGCAACCCTTTTCCTCCAGCAGAGCTTTCAGTGCACTGCCAAGTGGGACTTTGTGATGCTGCCATTAACACTGCAGATGTCATCACTCAATGACTCCCTTTTGGTTTACACCTTCCTTTCTCGGCTTCTCAACTCCTCAGCCAGTGCTTCTGTCCTGGAGCCATTTATGCATAACTATGTTCTGAACCATTATTTTTTTGTTTATAGCTGTGTATTAGTCAGGTTTACTCCACTGGGACATAATACCTGACACCCACAATTTAAAGGATCAGAGGTTTAATTTGGCTCCTGGTTTCAGGCAATTCAGTCCATGGTCAGCTGGCTCCAAAGCAGAAGCATCATGCTGGAAGGGTGTAGTAGAGGAAAGTTTCCCATCTCATGGTGGAAACAGAGTAAGGGAACAGTGTCAGACAGGAAGGGCCAGGGACCAGATCCATTCTCCAAGGTTGCACCCTGTGACCCACCCAGACACACTGAAAAGTGTGCCCCAAAACGGGGAATTTTTTAATCCAGTCAAGTTGACATGGATGAAAGTCTTTAACCCAGTCAAGTTGACATCAGGATTAATGGTCATGAGCTATAACAATGTTAATACTTTTTAACTATATTAATACTTTTTTCTCTATAGCTTATCTGTGGATAAAACTTTGTGCCTGTTCTGCAAGAGGCATCCCTTTGCTATAGAGAGCATCAGGATTGTGACAGGAGCAAGGCAAAGAGAGTGTTCTCTCTTTGAAAAACAAAATATGTGGTCTTTACTATAATCAAATATGGTTCCTTTTGGACATCCATTTTCTGTGCCTTTTCTCATCCTGGGATCCTAGAAATGACTTTCTTTTACTGTCAGTAGCAATTTTGATGAAGCCAGGAAGGAAAAACAGCACTTTTCTTCTTTTTTATTGTGATTAAAAAAACACAAATGTTACCATCTTGACCAAGTATATAAAATGTACAGCAGTGTGAACCGTATTCACACTGTTGTACAGCAGATTGCCAGACTGTTTTCATTTTGCACAACTGGACCTCTACCCATTGAGTAGCAAGGAATTCCCCTTGGACTCCTTGCCCAGCCCAAAGTGAGTGGTATTCTGTTTTCTAACTGTTCCTTTTAGATACTTCATTTAATTAGAATTTTACTGTAATTGTCTTTTTATGACTGCCTTGTTCACATAATGTCCTCAAGGTTCTTACGTTTTGTAATGTATGACAGGATTTTTTTCTGGGTAAAAGACGGAATAATATTCCGTCTTTTATAGGTTTATACCACTTTGTGATTTTCTCTCCATCAGTTGCTAGACGTTTAGGTTGCTTATACCACCTTTAGGCTATTGTGACTATTGCTGAAGTGAATGTAAGTGTATAGATATCTGGAGATCCTGTTGCCAGAGATCGGATCTTTTAAATATAGATCCAGAATTGGAATCGTTGGATCATTGGTAATTCTATTTTTAACATTTTGAGGACTGTTCATACTTTGTCCCATAGTAGCTTCACCATTTTACATTCCCAAAAGCGGCGCGCAAAGATTCCAGTTTTTCCACACCCTCACCATAAGCCAACCTAACAGGTGTGAGCTGATACTACTTTGGATAGTATGAACATTTAACAATGTGAAGTCTCCCACCACGTCTTTCCATTTATTTGTGTCACCGATTTCTTTCAGAAATGTTCTATAGTTTTAAATGTACAAATCTTTTGTCTCTCTCTTTGGTTAAGTTTATTCCCAAGTATTTTATTCTTTTTGATGTTGTGGTAATTTTGTTTTTTTTTTTTTCTGATTTTCTTTACAGATTGCTCTTTATTGCTGTATAGAAATGTAACTAATTTGTCTGTGTTGATTTTGTATTCTGCTACTTTGTTGAATTTATTATTCCTAAGAGTTTCTTTGTCCACGAGATCTTATGGGTTTTCTACATTAAAGATGATGTTTCTGCAAACGGGAATTTTTTTTCCTATCTAGTTTGGATGACTTTCATTTCTTTTTCATGCTTAATTTTACTGGCTAGGATTTCCTTTGCTATGTTGAATAGAAATGGTAAGAGTGAGCTTCCCTGATTCTTTCTTAATCTCAAGATAAGAGCTTTCAGTTTCACATTGGTGAGTATTGTTAGCTGTGTGCTATTCAGATATGTGACCTTTATTATGTTGAGGTTATTTCTTTGTGTTTCTAGTTGGGTTTGTGTTTTTATCAAAAAAAAGCACTTAGATTTTGTCATATCCTTTTTTGTCTGTTAAAATGACTGTCAAATTTTCATTCTTTTAGGGGCTAATGTGGTGTGCCACATTAATTTATATTCATGTGTTGAACCATCCTCCATCCCTGGGATAAATCCCATGTGGTCATGGTGCATGGTCCATTTAATATCCTGTGGAATTTTGCAGACTACTATTTTGTTGAGGACCTTTTGAATGCATATTTACATGTATATTGGTATGTAGTTTTCTTACAGTATTGGCATTGGTAGAAAAGTACTACTAGTCTCCTAAAATGATTTTGGAGGGATTTTTCTCTTCTTCCACTTCTTTAAAAGAGTTTGAGAAGGATTGGAATTAATTGTTCTTGAGGTGTTAGAATTCCCCTGTGAAGACATCTGGTCCTGGGTTTTTCTTTGTTAAAAGATTTTTATTATTGATTCGATATTATTAATATAGTTCTGCTTAATTTTTTCTATTTCTTCATGATTCATTCTTGGTAAATTGTTGTGTTTCTGGAAATATATCATTTCTTCTAGGATATCTAATTTCTTTGCACATAATTATTCACAGTGGTCTCTGTATCCTTTCCTCATTTCTGTGGTATCACTTTCCTTCTGAGTTCTTCTGTGGTATCCTCTTTCACTTCCGATTGCTGTTGAGTCTGTAATTTTTTAGTTAGTAGCTGGAGTTTGTCAATTTTGTTGATTTTTTTTAAAGAAAATCCTTAAGTTTCATTCATCTTTTTCTGTTGTTTGTATTTTCTCTATTTAGTTTGTGTCTGCTCAGTCTTTACTGATTCCTTCCTTCTACTAACTTTGGGTTGTGATTCTTTTTGCAGCTCCTAATGGTGACATTACTTGTTGAATGAGATTTACTGTTTTCAAGGCAGCCATTTTCCACTGGTCACTGCGCTCTCAGGGTTGTTTTTGCTGAATCCCATAATTTTTGGTTGCTGAGCTCTTTTTTCATCTTCAGATATTTTCCAGCTTCCCTTTGTGTGTCTTTGTTGGTGCGTTGGCCATTCACATACTTGGGGATTTTCCAGTTTTCCTTTGCTAATGAGTTAGTTTCATTCTGTTGTTAGAAAAGACATTTGGTAGGATTTCAGGCTCACTGAATTTGTCAGGACTCTTTCCTGACCTGCCACGTGAGCTGCATGGACAGTGTCTGTTTTCACTGGAGGAGAACGTGTGTTCTGCTGCAGCTAGGTGACGTGTAGTTTTCTGTATTTTTCTGTCTGTCCGACTAGTCCGCAGCATTATGCGGGTCTTCTGTTCCCCGATTTATCTTCTGTTGGGTTGATTTATCAATTATTGGAGATGGAGTATGAAAATACCGTTTTATTTTTTCCCTTCTTATTTTCGTATTGCTATTTCTTTCTTCAATTCTGTCAATGTTTGCTTCACATATCTGGGTCCTCTCCCGGTAGATGCAGTTGTCTGTAATTGCCGCAACTTCCTGGTGAACTGACCTTTCCATTAGTTAGTCTGTAGCGTCCTTCTTTGTTTCTTGCCATAGTTGTCAACTTGAAGTCTGTTTTTTTCTGACACGTGTAGGGCCAAAGACTGCTTTATTTGGGGCAGAATTTTTATTTAATATCTATTTTCATCCTTTTATTTAATTGTATGTATGTGTCCTTATATGTAAAATGAATTTAAGGATAAAGCTGATTTTTTAAAAATCCATGCAGCTACTCTATGTATTCCAATGCTATAAATGCCCTCATATTTACTTTTGTGTCTTTGTAGATATTTTCTTTGTGATTACTATGGAGATTACATAAAATATCTTAGGACAATCTCATAAAATTATTACAAATCTCAACTTAGATTACATTCAAAGACTGTATTTTTTTGTATCTTCCCTGATACCTACACACTTTGTCATCATTGTAACAAATTATGCCTTTTATATTTGGTGTCAATTCTCATAGTTCATAGTTACTTATTTTTATGAATTTATCTTTTAAATTTTATACTAGAATTAAAAATTAATTATGTACCATTATTACAGTATTGAAGAATTTTACGTTTCTGGATATTTACCTTTACTAAAGAGCTTTATACTTTTTATACTTTCATTTGCTGTGTAGCATTCTTTTTTTTTTCGACTTAAGGACACTGTTTGTAATATCTTGTAAGTCAAGTTTAGTGGTTAATAACTCCTTTGGATTTTGTTTGCCTGGCCAAGTCTATTTCTCCCTCATTCATGAAGACAATTTTGCCAGATACAGTATTTTGTGGGAAATTTCTTTCAGCACTTTATATCTATCATCCTACTTCCCTCTGACCTATGTGTTTTCTACTGAAATATCTGCTTAATCTTGTGGAAGGTCTCTTGTAGCAGATGAATCATTTTTCTCCTGTTGCTTCCAAAAGTTTCTCTATATCTTCAGTGTCTGACAATTTGATTGCAGTGTGTTTTTATGCAGACCTGTTTGGGTTCATCCTAGTTGTAGTCCTTAGAGCTCCTTAAATTTGAATTTCCAATTCTTTCTTCAAATTTGGGAGAGCTTTTGATGATTGATTCTGTAGTTAAGGTAGAATGTCAATTTGTTTGGCTTTGAGGTTTACACTGAGGACTGGTGGAACACACTTCTGGATCTGTATGAGTGGATCACAGAGGCATGACCTTGGGGTCTGTGTCTGGTCCCTTGCTCCTTGCTGTCTGGCACTGTTCCCCTGCTTTGCTTCCTAGTCACCATGGACTAGGCATCTTTGCTCCACCCTGCCTTACACCACAATTTTCTGTCTTGGACCTAGACAGCCATGGACTGAATTCCCCTACAATGTGAGCCAAATTAAACCTGTCCTCCTTTAAGTTATGGGTGTGGGGTATTGTGTCAAACAGCAAGAAAGCTGACTAATACAGCTTTGTTTGATAATCTTTCTACCTTCTGGTCCTCTCTCTTTCTCTTTTATTATGAGTGTATTGGTCCACTCAATGGTGTCCTAAATGTCCTTTCACCTTTCTTCATTCCGTTTTTCTCCCTAACTTGATAATTTCCAGTTATGTATCTTTAAATTCACTGATTCTTCTGCTTCATCATGGCTCTTGAACTCCTCTAGTAAAATTTTTGGTTCAAGTATTATATTTTTAAGCTTCAGAATTTCCATTTGATTCTTCCATTAGTTTCAAGTTCTTTATAGACAGTGTCATTTTGTTCATGCAGTTTCTGATTCACATGGTTGTCTGTGTTCCTGCGTAGTACATTGCTTGGATTTCTTTAAAATGATTCTTTTGAATCTTTTGTCAGATAATTCACCGATCTTCGTTTCTTTGGGATTTTTTTTCTTTGTGAGTTTATTTTGATCCTTTATTTGGGTCATGTTTCCTTGTTTCTTTATATGTCTCGTTAGGGTTTGGTGGGATTTGTGCATTTGAAGACAAAACCAAAACAAAACACAGCTTAATGTAGGGAAGACCTTTGACAATCATCCTGGCTGAGGATTCTGAGGGTTTCTCAAACCTGTTCTGATAACTAGTCTTCTCCGAGCTTGCACATGTGATTTCTCAATCACAGAGGTGTGCCATTTTCTTTTTCAGGAGTTCGTGATCCTTGCTCCCCTCTGGTGTCTCCCTGGGTACTTCCCGTTCTCTGGCACTGCTCTAAGCTGCTGTGTTCTTTGTTGTCAGCAGCCCCCCAGGCATCCAGAGTGCGCCGATTCTCCATCAGTGCTCTGAGTCTGCCAAGACGGAAACCAGCTCTTCCCCAGCCTCCCCAAAGCCATGAAGTTGGGCACACTTCCCACCCTCCTCTCGCGCTCCTCATGGAGAAGCTGTGCCTCGCGTGTTTGTTCCCAGGCACGCTGAGACGTGACAGCCTGGGGATGCTGGATTAGGAAGGAAATCAAGTGGCTTTTCTCTACCATATTGAAAACCAAGTGACTGGTCTTGGTTCTGAGCTTGCCTAGAGCCCTGCAAGTTCTCAGCTGATCTGTCGTTTTCCACAGATGCTTTTTGGAAAATATACTGCTGTTAATTCAGTTTCTGTGAATTGTGGGCAAGTTCTGGGACTTCCTACTCTGTGCCTGTGCTGATTTTGTACCGTGTGTTTTTTCTTAAATGATTAAAATATGTTTAAAATTTTAACAGTTAGACATTTAAGAGATAACAGATAATGCAGACTCATCCAAAAGTTTGAAAAATATGTTTCTCCCATCAATCATCAAAGAGAAACTTTACCCAAGTATTTCCAGTGACTATTGATTTTTACAGTTCTATAACATTGATTCATAGTTGTACAATTGTGCTTCCAAACTGAGAATTCACTCCTACCGTGGGTGGTATTTATTTGTTTCTTAGTACTATTTTTATAAAGAGAAAAACAAGAACATTAAATATGCTATAATTTTTTGATGCAATTATAAGCTTAACATGAAACTCACAAGAACCTAAAAAGTGTAAAAAATAAATTGTTCTATATATTTCCCTTTCATCATGGGAATTGAAGGTTCAGTGGTGGTCATTTTCCCAGCTTACCATTTCTACCTTGATATAAAATGAACAGTAATTATAAGTTTTATTTGCATGCCCAGAGACAGCGATTTACTAAAAATGTGCACAGTAAGCAGGAATCGAGAAGGATCAGGCCATTTAGTTATTTCCTATTTTTCTCCTGGAGGGTCTCAAGTTTAAACTTTGTCAGAGGAAGAACATGCATAAATATTGTCAACTTTTTGCTGACTTTAGCATCAAGTTCAAAGTAGTTTCATTGAATGAAATTCTTTTCTTCTATAATTCCACTTGATATTATGAGCATTTTATTTGCAATAAAATAGGATTGTTTCTTTGAGGGGGGCCATGTGTAATTCTTCGTTGCAATCCTCTACTTATCTTTGTTCTTTTACACACAAGCGATCTCCATGTTTTCTTTTGTAATTGGGTGTGTAATAAGCATCCCAATCCATGGGGACAAAAGACCATCAGCAAGATTGTACATCTTGCCTGAATAGCTGTTTCTTTTCTTACTGCCATTCTTTAAGAATATATGACAAGTCCATTGAAATAAAATTTCCTGTTTAAAAATAAATTGTATCAGGAAGCCCAGAACTGTGATTGAACACTAAAGATAAAACATATTGCACTACTGTAAAGGCATAATCCTATCATTTTATATTAACAGCATGTCTCTGAAATGCAATAAAATAAGCACCAGGTTATAACGCAATTCGAAAGAGTTCTCGACATGTGTTGTAACTTGATTCTGCCATGATTGATTAAAATCTATTACTTTGGTGCTAAATGACTTCATAATTGGCTTGAAAAGAACAACCTTTGGGAAATCTTGATAAGTGATTTTTAAACGTTGTCAACAGTTTATGTTAAATGTAATGTTTCTAAAGAGAGTAATATATTCAACTTGAGTTTTCCTGTTCTTTTTCCGTAACAAGTTCTGTTTTATGCCTTTTTTTTCACTGAGTTCTCACGGAAGCTTCAATTTTGTGGGCAATATCATACACTTTTTTCTTTAATACTTACAGTAATCATTGCATTTCTCTTTGATTATTAAGCATTAAAAAGATACTAGGGAAACTTCTGTCCACTCTAGAACTTTTTCTTTTTCTCTGCTCTTTTCAATGAAATTCTCTTAAATATTTAGAAAAAAAAAAAACTATCGATTTACCCTGGTTTGGGTGCCATTTTCACTGTAATCTATAGCAGAGTGGGCTTCAAGCACTGACCCCTGGACCCCTGCAGTGCAGCTCAATGGAGAAGCTTAACAGAGATCTTGCATCCTTGCTAATCCCAGAACTGCAGACGCCACTGTTTGATGGGCTGTTACAGCATGGAATTGTCGTCTCGTTTAAATCTTAGTCGTTTAAATCTTAGTTTAGCGCCGTCCTGAAGACAGAGAGCAGCGTTTTTCTCCTTTCTCAGTCTAGAACATTTCAGTACCCTTTCTCCCCCTGCCTCCCCCTTTTGTTTTCTTAACTTCCCTTTGTCCCATTGCCACTAAGCAAGTACTTTTTACAATGGAATAAACTTTGGATACACAGCACTATGCTTTATTTTTTTAAATTTATGCTGAGCAAAAGATGTCAGATGCTCTAGATTTTAAGAATATGACAACAATTTAATTGGGATACAGTGTGATAATTTGATAGATGTGTACACTGTGTAATGATCAAATTAGAGTAGTTAACATTTCTATCTTGGCCTCTTAAAAATGTTAATTAACTTAATAACTACATATTTATGGAGTACAATTCGCTCTATTTCAATACATGTATACAACATGAATTGATTGAATCAAAGTAATTAGAATATCCATGTCATTATTAGCAAGCATGCAAAGTCTCAAAGACAAAATTGATGTGCATTTATAGAAATATATAGATTACAAATGTAGAAAGAACTACCTTTTCTGTCATGGAATTTAGTCCAATTTAATTAAGGAAATGAGATCAGTCTTCAACTCTATCCAGTACAAGTCTGAGGATGACAAATAAGTAGCTCATATGGGTGCCGAAAGGGTCGGTAACCAAAAAAGGAGACCTTGTCTTCTCCATCAGAGACAGCAAGCCAGCCAGCTCAGAACCACAGTCAGGGTATCACTGCACTGTAGCAACCCATCTGGTGGTGTTTGTTGTGTAAATTATCTTCCAACACTTAGGAACTGGAAGATTTCCCATGAAAGTAAACATGAATTTTCAAGCTGCTTTTGCAAAGACTACATCCTAAGCATCCTGAATCCTGCTTCCCCTCCAGGCAGTGATGAGCCAAAGCGCCATGGGCACCCCAGGCACTCTCTGCCTCCTCCACCACCTGATCGCTTCATGTGTCCCTGCATCTTGCTTTTACCCAAAGGTGTTAGAGTTAGTGAGCTCTGCTGTGAACTCATCTCGGGCATCATGGCACCTTCTCTTTTTTTAAAAAGATTTTCCTTCACTTTTTCTCTGTGCCATGTTCCCATCTCCTTAGACAAGGCCCCGTTGTTGTGCAGTCAGTGGACAAGGAGGCTCCTGGAGAGCTTCCTCGGGCTGTCTTCTCCCAGTCAGTAGCACAGGCATACCTTTCCCCGCGGCTGGCATCCCAGGGGCAGAAAACAGAGGAGTAAGAAGAGAGGTGGCGCCCACACAAGGTCAGAGTGCAGAGTAGGTGCCACAAATTACATGCCTAAAATCAAAAGATAAAGGGCCAATAATGGACTGTGTAAGGCAATTGCTTGGGAGTGATGTGTGAGTAGAAAACAGGGAGTCAGGGAACAAAGATGAATTAAAAAGAAGGGTGGACGTGGTCAATAAGCACAGAACAAGATGTTCAGTATCACATTAGGAAAATCAAAAGTAAAACAGCATTGAGGTATACTACGTATCCACTAAGATGACTAAAATTAAATACTAGTGGACATGAAGGAGCTGGAATGCTCAAATGTTTCCAGAAGGCATGTAAAGTGGAATAACCATTTTGGAAAATTGTTAAGCAGTTTTTTATGAAGTTAAATGTGTATTCACCCTAGGTGTTTACCCCTAAGAAATGCAAACATGAATCCATACAAAAATGTGTGTATAGTATTCATAATAACCCCAAATAGGAATCAATTGAAATGTCCCTCTATAGGTGAATGGAAAACAAATCATGGTATGTCCATTCAGTGCAACACTACTTTGCACTAAAAATAGAATGAACTTGGGATACACAAAATAATATACTTTTTCTTAATTATTCTGTGTAAAAGGCATGTATAGCATTTACAGGTATATGAAATTTGGAGGTAAAACTAATCTAGAGTTATAGAAAGCAGATCCATGATTTCTTCATGCCAAAATTAAGAGAAAACTGACTGCAAATGGACTTAAAAGAACTTTTTGAAGTGCTGAAACAATTTTAGGTCTTGATAGTGACACAGACTGCATAGGTGCATATAGTTGTTAAAACTCACAGAACTGTTTGACACATGTGTGTACTATTTCATGCTAATTTTAACCTTAATAATGTAGGCTAAATAAAAATACTTTTAAAACAAGGCAGGCAGTCCTAGGAGGGAAACAAATTGATAACCAAGACAGGAGGCAAAGCAGAGATGAGCAGCCAAGGGCAGTACAAAGACAGAAGGATACTAACTTGGTGTCTAAAGAGGTCTATGGGAAACCTTAAAGTGCTGTGTATGTTTCTTCTCCAGAGCTGCTCATATAGGCAGTCGCTATGTCCTACTGCTTGCCTTAAAGGCACCCACATATTCTCACAGTGTATTAGTCCCCTGCTGAAGAATTTTCCATTTTTTCTCTGTTGCTTCCTACTACATAAAGCCCATCCACTTACATTTGGAAATACAAGTTTTCTCAGGACACAGCCACACTCGTTTGAGCATTGGCAGTGACTGCTTTCAGCCGCAACATCACGATCCGTTCATTATCTGGCCCATCACAGAAAAAAATAGGCAATCCTGGACACAAAGCCACACCTGTGTCCCTGACAGTGATGTCTCTGGTACTCTTCCCCCTCCCTCCTTCCCTTTTGTTTTAGACTGTGCTCCACTCCTGCCACACAGGCTCCTAGTTGTAATCACACTAATCATCTGACTCCCACTAGCAGTCCCTGCTAATTGTCCTGTTTCTCATAATTTTAAATTATTTCTTTCTTTTCTGTCTCTCTGTGTCCTACATCTAACTCAATTTCTGTTTCTTCCTTGAAGTTACACAGCACTTTAAGGTTTCCCAAAGACCTCTTTAGTCACCAAGTTAGTATCCTTCTGTCTTTATACTGCCCTTGGCTGCTCATCTCTGCTTTGCCTCCTGTCTTGGTTATCAATTTGTTTCCCTCCTAGGACTGCCCGCCTTGTTTTAAAAGTATTTTTATTTAGTGATCTCTTGATCACTCCTGTCCTGGTTTAATGTTTTAATGAGTTGAGCTCATAAATCGAAATACTTCATTACTCTCAAGTTGGGTTGCCTTTTTTTTTTTTTTTTTTTTTTTTTTTGGTGCTGGGGATCCAACTCAGGGCCCGGCACTTGGTAGGCAGGCACTCTACCACTGAGCTAAACCCCCAACCCCTGGTTGCTTTTATATGTAATCAATTGAGAAACTTGTTAAGGAATTATTTCTTATATTTGTACTTCTGCAACCTCCTTTCCCAATTTCACGCATCGTGCAGGGACTGTGTCAAAATATACCTTTAATCTGTCCGCTTCTTTCTATCTTCACTCCCAGAGTCCTGGGTCACTGTCTCTTGCTAGGAATTTTGCAGTATTGCCTTAATTGGTCTCTATGCTCTTTTGTTATCTCTCTTTTCTCTGTCTTCAGATAGAGTTAATATATCATTTGAAAAAAGTAAATCATACCATTTTACTCTGTTCCTTAAAATGATTGCAGTTATTGCCCTCCTCACCCTGCCATTTTCCCTTCCTTCCTCCACCCCAATTCCTTGTGCTTCCCCTCTCCAGGCCCACCACCCCTGTGCTGCGGATTCCCTCCTCTAGGCTCTTCTCCTGCCCTTCTTTCTAGGGTTCTACGTCCTTCATTGAACCTGTACTTTCTCATCTTTCTGCCTGGCAAAAGAAGAGTCTGTCACATAGCCTCATTTCTCTCTTCCAGGAAAGTAGCACAATCTGAAATCCACCTGCATTATGCACTTGTTTCATGATTTATTGTCTGCCTCCTCCCACCAGTTAGTAGCCACTATGAGGACAGAGATGTTTTCTGGCTGTCCTGTTTGTCATTATATCCCCAGCACCTAGCGTAGGATCTGACCTTACGAAGATACTGCCTGAATTAACTACTGAACGAATGGACGCGTGAAAATATTGTAGACAGATAATATTCGGTATTTTCTCTTGTTTTTCCATGATATTTGCTTTTCGTAAAGATTTTATTTTATCTGATTCTTACAGGTACTTCTGTTGTGACCGTAAAAGCTTTTGTTCCTGATGCTGTCGGGGACAGTATTAAATATTCAGTGTTTAGTGGAAACACAGATGGAGTTTTTTCCTTGGACTCCAACTCAGGTAATCTTTCTCTACCTTACAATAGCTTTACTTCTGCTCCATTTAATGTTACTAATAATAAATACTTCTGCAAAATTAGGAGGTAGAAATTGTTGGACGTAAACAATTTATAATATAAACATGAAATTTTTTATGGTAGCTGATGAGAAATTGTGGAAGATTCAGAACCACGTATCTGTTTAGGTGTATTTTCTGAGAGTTCTAGGTATTTCCAAATTAGACAGTGTCTATCCTGCCCTTTGAAATTTTGAAAATGAATTGAGTTTTACTTATAGTTTACCTACCTTTGTAGGGGAAATTGGAGATCTAGTAGGGAGATCATCGATAGTGAGTTTGAATTGGAAATAAGCACACATGTGTATGCTTACGGGATTTTCATGGGAGATTCTTCTAACTCGCCACTGCATGTCAACAATGTAATTTTAAAAAAAAGACAGCTGGAAAGTTTCTATGTGGTGGTAAAGAAATTACTTCCAAATACAGCATGTATTAAATTTAACTTTAATAAGACCATTATTGTGTTTTAAATGAATACCAATTGATTATTTGAAGCATACTTTCTTGACTAACAACTATGTGGTAGATATATATCTAGTGCTTCACTGTCAAACCTCAAGGAGAAAGTTTGTAACAATTTCTGTATTGCCGTACAGCTGCCGTATTTATCCTGCACATGCGCACATGGGAAGAGTTATGGGGGCAGTTTAAGGCAGCGCCTCTCCACCCACATGCTGCTGGCTTCTTGGTCCACACGGCCCTTGGTCAGCGAGCTTCCTAAGGCACTTGAATGGGGATCTTCATTACTGCACCCAGGACTGAGCTACAGGGCAATGCAGGGAGCCCCTTGGCGAAAGAGTCCTCATTTCTCACAGTCCAGGCGCTGAGTGTGTTGAAAAAGGAAGTGAGGTTAAAATGTTTAGGAAAAAAGGCAACAGTGGAGCGCTTATATTTCCTGTCTGTCCACGTCTTTCAGTCTTGTCCCTCCTAACGTGTTCCTGGTGTGGCCTCCCCCTGAAATTTCCATATGAGAACGCAGATACAATCTACCTAGAGTCAGACCAGTGATGTCACCCACAGAAAGCTATTTTTAACTAATTATGGTGAAATTTACTTTTTAAAAAATTTAATAATATCTACAAAATGATATGCTAAAAGAACAAGGGACAATAAAAATAGAAAACCTCATGTGATTGCCACTTGTCTCCAAAAATAAGGCATCACTAGAATTTGTGGAACAGCTACACCAAGCCAACGTACGTATCTATGCCTTACCACACACCTGTCGTCTTCTCCTCAGAGGTAATGAGAAATAAGAGTTTAGTATTGATCTGTATCTTGGCTGCCCTTGTTATAATTTTTCCACAGATTTTGAATTCCTAAATAATGTTTTCTTTTGCCCCCCATCTTCAGAAATAACACATTGCTAGGACTTCAGGGAGCCTCCCGTGTGATGCGGCAACAGACCTCACAGAGTCATCCGGTCACTGTTCTGTGGCTTGATTCTCTGGCTCAGTATTTTTACTGACTTAGGGTGAATGAACATCCCACCTTTAAAAGCAGTAGCAAAGAATGGCAGTGTCTATGTGCATGTCTCTTGTCAGATGTAGCCTACTTTTTTTTTTTTTTTGGTAAAACAAGTGAAAAAATATCTTTTCCAACTGTGATTTTGTGATGGTTCAAAGTAATTTTCATCTTCCGATTTCTGTATCAAGAAAGGTTGCAAACTCTTACCGATTCTGACAGCTTTCATTCAACATAAACAATCGTTATCTGAAAATGACCATTTTCCCTTGTGTTTGTTGGAAGTTATATAGATTTTTTCTTTTAGTGGCTCGTCTAGTTATTTTACTATGTATAATTAAAATCCAAAATCAAATAATATCCCCTCCCTGAATAATATAAGAGACTTGAAATTCTTTATTTCCAAATATTTGTTTTGTGGTTTGCATGCTTTTGTTGATCCCAGTTTCATTTCTGCAAGTTAGGAGCAATTTGCATGTTTAAATACAATTATTAGCTTCTAAGTTAATGTCTTTGCACACTCATCTTTCTTCCATCTCAGATTTTCCTCTGGTATCATTTTCTCCCTACATGAAATATCTCTTTTAGGGATTTTAGATTTTGGTTATCTAAAAAGAAGTTTTCATTTAGCCCATCTCTATTATATATTTTCGCTGTCTTGTAATTCTAGTCTCGCAGTTAACTTCTCTCATCCTGTGTTACGTCACTGTCTCCTGGCTTCCCACCATTGCACCAAGAAATGACAATCATTTGTATCTTTTTTTGGAACTCCCGTTAGAAAATATTAGGCCAAAAGGCTCTCTCCTACGTCTCTTCTCATCTCTTTGTGTCTTTTCTCCTTCATCTGAGAAACTATATTTTTCATTTCCAGAAGTTATCTTTGGTTCTTTTTCTACTCATCTTTATCTCAAGAGAAACAAATCTTTTGTCCCTTACTCATGTTTCCAAGGTTGTTTTTTATATATTTAGGCAATAGAGCTGGGCCATAGCCCAGTGACGGAGCAGTTACTTGGCATTTGCCTGGGTTTGCTCTCCAGCCCTGCAAAATTCAGTGTCCTGTAACTCCAGCATCATAAGTCCCAGAAGGTTGATTCTGCTGCTGCAGATTTGCTTGCTGTCATTCTCAACGCTCTGTTTTCTGTTATTTTTGTGCTTGTGCCCATGAACTGCTCACTGTCTTGGAAATCTTTCCTTTGGGGACCCTTTGAAGGCTGGATTGAATTTTTTTCCCCTTTAAGAAGGATTTGCTCTCCCCTCCAGTGTACCTGGAGCCATCAAGCAGAGGCTAGTTTAAGTTTAATTCTTAGTTTTTAAAAAAGATACACAGCTAAGATAGTGTGGCATACACCATGTGCTCAGGGGTTTTTCTCTTCCTTTCACTCAACACCAGCATCAAGAAAATTGGGTTTCTGTATGTCCATTTTTAAAAATATCCATCTCTTATTTAAGAATATACCTGGCCTTTGGGTTTCCAAACATATGCTGCTTTTTCCTATCAGCCCCTTAACTTTCAGTGGGTTTTTCTTGCCTTGTTTTCCATACTCTGCAACTCTCAGAGATGTATCTCAAGATAGGAAGTTGGGACAGAAAGAACCCCCTGGAACAAACATGGGTGTTTTAGTGCCTGTCTGCCTCCTGGGATTCCTGCTTTCAGTTCTGTCCTGTCCCCCGAGGATCCCTTACTTCTGTCCAACACAGTAATGTGTTTAGCGCGCACACACACACACACACACACACACACACACACACACGTCCAGCATGCACATACACACATATAACTTACCAAGCATTTTAATTGTTTGTATCATGACGACCATCCAAGCATATCGTTTACCATACTGCTGTCGAGAAAATGTTATATTAAATACATCTTCAATGCTCCCTTGACACATTATCTTAAACTTATGTCAGAAGGTAACTAACATAAATTATATGGCTGTATTTTAAACAATAAACCAATTAAAATAGAAAACTTGTATATATGATAAATTAATAAAATTGATCTCTAACACTGTGCTCATGTCAAAGGGGCCTATTCCATAGTTACAAGCCAAAGGTTGACTTTTGCAATGTAAACCTTGTGTCACTGTGGATTAGAAACTTCTATTACCATCTGAACCAGCAGGGATTTTAGAGTTTGACTAAGACCGTGTATGTAAATAACAGATGGTAATACTCAATCCATTATTTGGTAGATTGACATAAAACAAAAATGATCAAACTTTCAGTGTTTCAAAGACGTAGTTGTAGCAGGAGAGCATTTAAAAACCATCGGATAACATAAATATTTGTCACATTCTGCTTCGGGTTTATACAGATGCCTGTACAGTGTGTAATTAACTGAAGTAACCTGATCATGTTATCCGGCATGTAGCGTTTGAAGAATCTTAATCTTATTTTGATGTGTATTGTGTAACTTGGACAAAAGTGATCAACGTAATATATTAGAAGGAAAATATGACTGCAATTTTGTTCTCAAATTATACAACTGTTACATAGTATATGAGCAAGAATATGAAGGTGCTATTTGCAAGGATTCCTTTTTGCTCTAAGGGAAATGAGGATTTCTGCCCATAACATTAGAGAGAACTCATCAGTACTTCCATCTCACTAATGAGTGTGTCTTTGATGTCTCTGGGAAAAAATACATGTGAAATATGGACTTAGTAGGTGCACCAGCCTCGAGTCATCTCTCAGACTGCCTATTGTCTTTTCTAATTGCACAACTTTCACAGCATGTGCCAGCTATTATGCCAAAAATAAAAACCAAGCAAGGAAAGCATTAGAACCATAGATCCATTCCAAGTGCAAAATTCCAATTATCAAAGCCCAGACACAAGCCTTTTATTAAAACTTCCACTTTGATCTGCACCATAATTGGCACACTTTCTACTGCATGACACTGGCAATTTAGTGTTGCATTTCTGTTTTATTTTTCCTGTACAAACAGTAACACAATTGCATGATAGCACGATGCTCTGTTTGCCGGAGAGCTGTGGACCCACCTCAGACTTGGGGTTTCTTTGCCGTTTGGGGGTGCAGGGATCAGCCCTCCTGTCACGGAGGTTTAAGAAGAGCAGCTACTTCCAGTGTCAGCCCAGAAAACACATCTTCACAATCCTGCAGCAGCCCAGAGTCGGAGCCCCGCTCACTTCCTGTCAGCAGTGCTGGGCACAACAGACTGTTCTTTGTAAAAGTAACTGGGTCCTCTCTGTAAATCAGGACTTAAATCTCAGGTCAGAAAGTCATAGTGAATCACGACACTTTAAATTCAGTAGTATAGTGAATTCTTAATGTGAAATAAAAATACTCCATTTTTTCTGAATAACGGAATATAAGCTATAAAATCTTCTCTCAAATACTCAATACCAAAGGTAAACTATGAGAACAGGGCATTATTTCCACCAGTATCCAAGTAGATACCATGTGGCCTGAAGTTTTTCTGGATTAGGTTGGTTATCTGTGGAAAGTGGATTAGACAGAGCAGTAGCAGTAGTTCTCAGGCCATATATTTTTGTTTTTTGGTTTTTGGTTTTTTTTTTTTTTTTTTTTTTTTTTTTTTTTGGTGCTGGGGATTGAACTCAGGGCCTTATGCTTGCAAGGCAAGCACTCTGACCGCTGAGCTATATCCCCAGCCCCCCCCAGGCCATATATTTTTTTTTTAAAAAATCCTTTCACCAGAATATAAAACTTCTAAAAGTTTATGTGAATTAAATTTTCTTCCTATAGTCACAGTTTACAATGATAATGTAGGAGCACACGGACCTGGGTAAAGCATCCTACAATCTACACATGAGAAACATGCCACGTGGGCACTATGTCAATCACAGCTGCCCTAGAAATCATTGTTATATCTTCGCATTATGGAAGGTGGGCCTTAGCTTTCTAGGACCTGCATATGTGTTCCGGCTCACAAGAATTAGTAGGTGTGGTGCCAGGTAATTCCTCAAAATTAAGCGGGCAGCATTGGGATTTGTTCTCAGTTTCAATTGTCTCCAACTCCAAATTACTACTCATTCGGTACATCTCTATTTCATAGATATTTCAATAATCATAACATGAAATCGGATCTGACATTTTGTTCCAAAGTGTAGGAAAAAACAGAATGAAATTTGAGAAGGAAATTATATGATAGGAATTCCTAAATTTGGTGAAGAATCTTGAACGTGGCATCACCCCCAAAAGTCCACTTCTCTAACCTAGTTCCATGTTTTGATATCCTCATAGAGGATATGAGGTATAGCGGCGTGATTGAATCCTATAGGCCAGACTCTAGGCACTGGGGAGTGAGACACAGCAGTCCTCACCGGGGGGAGCTTGTGACTCAAACAGGTAAGCAGAGCGATGATGCAGTGCCCAGAAATGCAGGTGGCCTGTGAGTCTGTTGGGGGCTGATGTGATGAGACAGGTCAGAAAAGACTCTTAAAGAAGGCTGCAAGCGACAGCCATTCCAGGTGGTTGGAAATGCATGCAAAGCACTCTGCAATGAGTGTTCTGGGACCCGGGAACACATCA